>JAJJMA010178902.1:0-17865 GCA_023529015.1 Papaver nudicaule
CAAATTCAAATCTTTAATCCCCTAATGAAGATCATGTGGCAATGCAACTAAAGTTAGTATAATTAAATTGTAGCGGAACAGAAGGTTTCTGCTTTAGACCTGGGGGGCATCTTGGAGAACTAAATGAATCCATGAGTATGCAATTAAACTACGACCCCTTCAAGGTGTGACCCTCCTTTACCATAAAAGAAAAGTTTACATTTGTAAACACGTCATTGATTGATGAATAAGCATTGGGTAATAATACGAGTTACCTAGTTCGAAACTCGTCAACACCAAATTATTTACCGACCAAAACAAGATCGATAAATAAGCAATTTCAATCGATTACAGAAGGCTAATAGCTTATTGGATAAACAATTAGAAGTAAAAACCCACTTCTGTAAGTTAGTTAAAAGTCCAAAGGTAACTTGTGAGACACTTCTGGCGGTCCCGCGTTCAAAGTCTTCTTTTCTACTGAATCTACTCTATCGTTCTTGTTTTTCCGTCCTCTCTTTCCATTTTCCTGGTTCTCTCGTATTGTGGTATCTAAATCCCAAGTAGAAAAATCAATTCTCCCATAAATCAATAGATAATCTCACATAAGATCTTTTTCTTTTGTTGTTAATCAATTTTTTCTGTTACAAGATTAAATTTTGAAAATTTGGTTTGGTTGAAACCTTAATCTAGAAATAAATTGATGTTGTTGTAAAAGGAATTAATGTGTTTAAGAATATTATGAGGATCTCATATTGAGATGAATAGATTTTGATGTCAAGATTAGTTAAAGACAAGATCTCGACAGTCAATATTTCAAGATCACTTAGCTATGAAAGATCAATCAACTAACTGGATTTAAATTGACATGTAATATATATATATATATGTATATATACACATTAGGTAGATCAAATAAAGCTTTTATGGAATTTTGATATTAAGTAAGCTATGGAAGATCAATCAATTAGATAAATTTATATTGACATGTAATATATATATATATATATATATTAGTTAGAACAAATAAGTCTTTTATAGAGTTTTGAAATTAAGTAAGCTATGGAAGACCAGTTCTCAAGCGTCTGCAGGTGGATAAAGGTTCATGTCTAAGTTTGAAGATGCAAATTGTTAAAGACTTTAGATTGAGTTATATTCTTGTGTGATAATTTAAACTTTATTGAAAATAAAACACCAACTTATGGGTGAATCGATTTCAAGTTCCCAAAAACCATCCATGATTTTGTTTAGATTTATTGAATCATATGTTCATTTTCAGATCACCAATGTTAGGGCATCTTTCAGATTTGGACTTCTTCTTCTTTTTCTTGAACGAGGGTTTCTTTCCTTTGGTGACGGCTGCTTTCCAAGGATCATCTGGTTTCATGGTATCCTTGTTAGTCATTGACTTAGGATCCTTGCCAGAGGAGGTAATAGCAAGGGGTTTTAATATGTTTAAGAGTTTAGAATGAAATAAGAAGAGACTCCTAATTTCTTTATAAACAGTTCTTTTAAGAATTTTCGAAGAGATAAGAACTCTCATAACTACTAGATACGATATGGATTCACCCTGCTATCGTACGGAGAAAGCGGAACGGTTCGCGGACCGAATCAGCATAGTAGACATTCATTAATACGTGTATTTCAATGTTATTCATTGATGTGTCCCACTTTGAGAGGCACCCAACATCAATTTATACCTTTTGTGTAGGCAATATTTGACCATTAAAAGTGAGAAGGACATAAGATCTATGGAGCTTGGCTCAACATGATACTTTTGTCTAGTGACATATAGAAAGGTTTTAATTGAAGGTTATCAATTACTTTAAACAAATACAAACGAAGATGAAAAATACTCTAAGAAAACCTGATCTTTACCCAACCACACAATGACAACTAATTCCAAGGGTCAATGATTGAGATGTCAATCCTTCTTGAAACTAGTGAGAGGGAATGAACATGTTTATACTCACTGTGTGATGTTGAATCCTTTTCTGAACTAAGTTTGCCATTCTTAGGCCTGACTCTTTTGAATTTCTAAACTCCTTGCATTGCCTTTAAGGAGTTTGAGTGTTTTCGGTCTTTACTATCTTCCTTTTCATTGGCAGCTTCAAAGATTCGAATAACATTCATGAGTCTAGCATCTTTTCTCTGTAGTTTGTCAGCATACTTAACCTTTCGTTTGTATACATGACACTGCTTATAATCATGTCCCTTTTTAGCACAGAAGTTACATCTGATAAGAGGTTTTTTGTGCTTAATAGGAATGATTTTATCTTTGCAAGGTGTGTCACTTGGAGCTGTGTCTATGGGAATGGAACATGATTCCAGTTCTGATTTGAAGTCACTCGCATTATCAGAATTGACACACTCTGCCATGAATGAAATTTCACTTTCTTCATCATCTGAGTTGTAAACATCAGAAGAATCATCAAGTGTAGCAGCAAAGGCCTTACCCCCAGTATATTTCTTCAGATTGGGGCATTCTTCAGCCATGTGGCCAAATCATTTTCATTTATAGCATTGTAACATATCATCATCATCTCCCTGTTTGTTCCCTTCTTTATGAGGGACTCAATCATGAGGCTTAGGAGTTGATATGGGGCTTTCTTAATGAATCGTTTATTTCTCTTCTTCAGAAGATCTCTAAACTGACGAGTAATTAAAGATAATTCTTCCTCAGATTCATCCCCACTCTGATTGCCGGAGTTGGTGTTCAAAGTACACTCTTCGTTTACAAGTTTTCTTGTGTTCTCAGTAGCTCTAAACCAATGTTTTTAGTGTTACTTTGCTCATGATCAAAGATTTTTAACTTGGCAACAAGGTCACTACTTGTTATAGTTAAACCGTCTACTTCTTGGATGACATGTTTCTTTGACTCGCATCTTGAGGGTAGTGACCTCAGAATTTTACACACAATGTCCCTTTCCGGGATAACTTCTCCTAAGGTGTGACAAGCATTCGAAGGTTTTCCCAGTCAGACATTAGGTTTTGAAGTCTTGCTTCTTTTTCTGCTAAATTTCCTTCGAATACGGTCCTTAATCAAATCCAAGCCTCTTGCGACGTTTCACATGTGGCCACGTGATGTAAAAGATTAGGTGTTACTGCATGTATGATATCATTGAGCCCATCATAGTTTCGCTTAACGACAAGAGTTTCCACCTCATCATAAGCCCCTATGTATTTGGGGACAGACTCACCCTCAACTTGGATAGTTGGTGGTGTGTATCCTTTTTTGACAGAAACCCAAGTTTTGAAATCTCGGGCTTGCAAAAAAGATTTCATTGCATTTTTCCACCATAGGTAATTGGTGCCATCAAACTTTGGTGGTACGTTACAAGCTCTTATGCTTTGTTCCATAAAGCCTCAATAAACACAGACAATTACGCCTTTTAATGTGTTTACCGACTCTGATACCAATTGAAAAAGCAGGGGTACCGAAATACAACCAACTTTTCGTTTGGGCTCGTGAGTCTTATGGAACGATAGGACAATCTCAAAAATCAATATCCAAATCTATTAACCGGAGTTAGGATCACAAGTGATCAGTCCAAACGCAAGACAAGTCTTGGTAAATCCCTTGGATGGATTATGGACCAACTCGACGGTTACAATAAAGTACTTCATGTGTTTGCTTTAATTATGTAATCAGAGATATAATGCGGAAAGTAAAGCACATAAGACACCAGAGAAAACCTCGGGACCTCGTCCAGTTTGAACATCGCACAGTACTAACTGTCTACAAACGCTAGCCTACTATAAGACTTCGGTCTGGGATGTAGCAGGGACCAACTACAGCCCTCCAAATGAATTGGCTACTGTCACACTGCTTACATATCTAGATCCCCCACAGATCGTCATGGTTTTATGCCCCCACAGTTTGCCTCTTTCCTTTCCCAGGAATCGAAGATGTTGGGGAAGGAATTCGCCTTCGATATCCATTTCTGCAACATGTGCCCCACTACTCACCTGATGTGACGTCTCCGTGACACGTTCTGCATGTTCCCGAGATTTTAGCTACCTTTGACCTTCTTACCTACAACGCCAGTTCCCTCTCCTATTTAAGTTTTATTTTCTCCCTCTAAAAAGTTTTAGCCCTTTCAAATCCTCCTTTTTCTTTTACATTGTCTTCTTCCTTCTCCAAAAGTTTGATTTTGGTCTTAAATCCGAGCTTGTTATGGGAAATCTTTAGGTACTCCTTCTGTTAGGACATTGTCCGGTCAAACCCACTAGCGTTGGTATGTCAAGCTAGTTGTCAGTTTTAGGTGTCAAAACTCAATTCTTGATTTAGCCTACTAGAGTTTAGATTTCAGAATTGGGATATAGACAAAGTAGTAGAGACCTTGAAGACGAAGACTGTGAAGACAAAGAAGACATTAATTATTCTTCATCGACAAAAGGTTAGTAGGAGTTATGACTTTATGGAAATTCTTCTATTCTACTTTATCTATTCTTTCGAAATATAGTCGACTACTTTAGTAGTGATAATAACGATTGAGATCGTATTCTTGTCTAACGTGGCCTTGTGTCATGACCAGTGTTTGTTCCCACAAATATTGTGCGTACAAGAATGAATGAGATAGATTCGATACCATTTGTCCATTGCAATGGTTTGCTTGCAAATCATTAGTTGGATATGGGTGAATCTAAAGGAGTACTCTTGAGCAAAGAGTCCATGGATTACAGCTGAGGACGTATACACGTCTAAGTCCTGGTAAGCCCAGAACTTCCAGCGGAATCCAGATTTTACGAAATCTGACAGGCGCACGGTTCACGAACCGGTTCGCAAACCAGAAACTCGGATTTCTTTTGAGTTCCAAAGTGACTGAACATTTCGCGAACTAGAACGCGAACCCAATGTCGGTTACTTTGCTGGTGTCGGATTTAGTGGATATTCTTTCAGAATTTCACTAGGGTCAAACTCTAAACTCCTTTATCTCTTAGGTGGACTTGTATATCACATAATATCTTTTGTGGTCCATCTAACGATCCTCAATGAGTCAATAAGATAAGATTATCTCTGGTCTGTTGGATTCTATCTTGAAGTGTTTTTGAGCTAACAAAACACTTGGCAGATAAATGATAAAAAGAATTCCAATTGAGATTAATCTCTATTACTTGGTTATCAAGATTAGGGTTTCCTTAACTTGTGGGACAAGTAATTGATTGCTTTATTCCAAAGCAACCTATCTTATTGAATGTTATAAATAGAGGTGTCTACGGAAAAATACCACAAGCATCAAGCATACGTGAAGGTCCTTAGGGAAGGTAACGTAAACTCTTTTCACTTCGGTGAACGCTTGTTGTGGTATAGGCATCCTCTATAGGTTGCAGCTCCTCTGGGAACTCCCTACGACTATAAAAGACTTCTCTTGAGAGTTGGGAAGCACAGGTAGGAGATTGAGACCATATTTGGTTGAAATCGGATTAACCTGTAACCTTGGTAACCGGATCACGTTCTTGTCTATTCCATAGTCCGTCTCTTCTGTTATACGGCTATTCAAGAACTGATACGTTACACACAAGGTTGAAAGGTAGCAACGCACAGCTGCACTCGGTGTTGTAAGACCTAGTTAGCTCCAGTTATACAAGTTTCTTAAGTGATTCTTCGTGTATAACTGGGGTAGAGACAAATTGGGCATAGCTTACCCGGTTTGCTTGTCAGCCATTATTTGTGAAGTAGATTTCCGTATGACCTGGATTTAATCATCCGAAGGAAGTCAACTTGTGTGTGGTAAATTGATAGAGGACAGTTAGACCATACGTCAACAATTAGGTTGCAAAGCCAGTATTGCAGACACAAGCCTTTGACATCGGTCAAAGCAAAACCTATGCTTGTAAAGGACGTCAGCTGGGGGAATCAAGTGCGTGACGATCTGTGGGGGATCTAGAGACGTAAGGAGTGGGACAGTAGCCAATTCGCTTGGAGGGATGGAGTTGGTCTCTGCTACATCCCAGACCAAAGTCTTATAGTAGGCAGTTTCCTCGTTAAAAAAATCTCTGGTGTCTTGTGTGCTTTTACTTTCCGCATTATATCTCTGATTATATAATTAAAGCACCAAGTAGTACGTTATTCAATAACTGTAGAGTTTACTCCAAAGTCCCAACTTTGTCGAGTTGATCCCCAAGATCACAACTCCAGTATTAGAGTTTGGATATTGATTTTTGAGATCGTCCAAACTTAAACCATAAGACTCACGACCCCAAACGAAAAGTTGGTTGTATTTTGGTACCCCTCCTTTTTCAATTGGTATCAGAGCGGGTGAACACATTAAAGACGTAACTGTCTGTGTTTATCTAGGCTTGTGAGTCATGGATCAAAGCTTAAAAGCTTGTAACGTACCATCAGGAGGCACTTTTGTTATGCATGCAGAAGTGGACCACGTCAACAGTGTTGAACCAAATCTTAACGATACTTCTTCTTCGCAATCAAGGACTGAACAAGCCCTGATTGGATCTATTAGACAGGATACTCCTGTTAATGATGTAGAGTCTGAAGATTGGGAATCCGTCCTCCAAAAGAACATGCATATGGATGATGATGATCCCCGCACTTGATTCCCCTAGCTGACGTCCTTTACATGCCCGGGAGTTGCTTTAACTGGTGTTAAAGGCTTAAATCAACAATTCCGGCTTTACAACCTCAATTATCAACTGTATGTTTCGAACTGTCATCTTCAGTTTAACATACGTAAAGTGACTTCCTTCGGATTGCTCCAGGTCATACAGAAATCAACTTACAAGTAAACCGAGTAAACAAGCAGAACTGTCATGTGAAAAAAATTACTTAAGAAACTTACACAACTGGAGCTAACTAGGTCTTAGAATACCGTGTGCATCCGTACGTTGCTTCCTTAACCTTGTATTGAACGTATCGGTTCTTGAATGGCCTTATTGCAGAAGAGAATGACCGTAGAATAGACAAGAACGTAATCAGGTTACCAAAGTTACAGGTTAATCAGATAACAATCACAAAGGTACGTTATCGCCTACCTGTGCTTCCCAACTCTCAAGAGAAGTCTTTATAATCGTTAGGTAAATCCCACAGAGGAACTGCTACCTAATAGAAGATGACTACCACAACAAACTTACACCGAAGTGCAAAGAGTTTACGATCAATTCCACAGAGAAACTTCACGTATGCTTGATGCTTGTGGTTTTCGTTCTTTAATCCTCTATTTATAGATCTCAATAAGATAGGTTGGTTTGAGATAATGCGATAGATTCCTTGTGCTACAAGTTAGCAAGTGCTCGTGAAAACATGCTCGTTATTTGGCTTGAACACAAAGAAACCCTAGGTTAATCTCAATTGGAATTCTTTTAACATTATCTGCCAAGTGGTTTATTAGCTCCTAACCACTTCAAGAAAGAAATCCAATGACCATGAGAGCACCTTTATCTTATTGACTCATTGAGATTCGTAAGATGGACCACATAAGATATTCTGATAAGCACAAGTCCAACTAAGAGATAAGGAGTTATCTGTTAAAACCCACGTTGAAAATCCCGCAGAATATTCACCAGACGGTTCGTGAACCGTCCAGATGTGAAATCAGGGCCAAATACATTGAATATACTCTTCACGTACATGTACGCGTAGAGATCAACGTTTTTGGGCTCAGGAGGAAAATCAGAGCCATTAATCCCGAACCGGTTCGTGAACCGCCGTGTTTCAGATTTAGGGTTTAGACTGGATCCGCTGGAAGTACCTGGGCTTGCGCTAGTTTTCCTGTACTTAGATGTGTGGACGTCCTCAGCTATAATCCATAGATTCTGCTCTAGAGTACTCCTTTAGATTCACCCAATTTCCTACATGTGATTTGCAAGCAAACCATTGCACTGGAAAATGTATTGAATCTATCTCATGTATCTTGTAACTTAGTACGGTGGGAACACATACCAACATAACTCATGGTTATGTAGACAAGAATAATATCTCAATCACTATTAGTATCTCTTTTAAAGTAGCCGACTATGTTAGAGCATTGCTCGGTTGAACCCACTGATGTTGTTATCTCAAGTCAGTTGTCAAGTTTAAGACAAAACACAATCCTTGATAAGTTTACTCTACAACCTCGGACTAGGATAGTTTTAGGTAATCGAGTCGAAGACTCATGAAGACGAAGACCGAAGCTTACTACTTGATAAATCATAACGTCCTCGCTGAAGGTTAGAAAGGTTTTCCTTTCCGTATCGTATTTACCATTTCTATCATACCAATAGTCTATGATGTTGTTTATATGATCCGAAGGTATTCTAGGATTTTCGCCTTTGCATTTGTCACACTTGTGATAATATGTATAGGTAGAGTATGTTGGGTTGTCTCTTGAAATGACCCCAACGGTGAACGCGTTCATGAACGCGTACATGTGTTGCTTTTTGGCATTTCAGAGAACGAGCAAAGTCTGTCTGAACGCGTTCATGAACGCGTACATACAAGTTCAAGAATTCTCCTGAATTCTCCTGAACTTTATTGACTGCTCTATGAACGCGTACATATAAGCCATGCGAAAACTTCCAACTTCCATATCTTGAAGTTTTCGGTTTAGGCATGATTAGTTCTCGGACTTGTCATTACTTGGCCCATGGAATTCAACTAGTTAATCCAAGCGATGTTCAAACAAGTATTTGGACCAGAAGTCGCAAAGCAATGTCCAAACATATATTGGACCAGAAGTCGCAAACCTTCAAACAAGGTTGAGTCTTCTCTAACTTTTGGCCTTGTCTAAAGTTCATAGAAGATTGAGAATGGGTAATCAAGCTATGAACTTTCCTAGTTCCGGAACTTGCTTGAGCCCTACCCAAGGTTGCTTAAACTTTAAGCAAAGCCTCCCTTGGTGATCAGTATAAATAGATGACCTTCTGCAAGATACAATCTCAATCCTCTACACATTCGTGTATCCTTGCATAAAGGTTGGTCGTCATCTGGAAGTCCTTTTGGACTACGACTATTGAAAGACTTCACTTGAGGATCATGAAGCACAGGTCGGAAGTAAAATTCCATCCTGTATCTTGGGTCGATTGAATTTTTTCAATCTTATCACGACCAAGATTGATAGAAACTTCGTAAGGTAGATCTTGTATAGTAAACCCTAGAAGTTCCCAACGCAAATTCACGAACTAGGTTTCATACTAAGTTCGTCTCGCGTTTGGAGGTAAAGTTGTTTAGGCTAGATCAATAAGCCCAATTCAACATATCGATTTCCATTAACCTTGACTTTAAGTCTAAAGGAAATCACAATCGTATTCTTGTTTGATTACTTGGATACTTTTAGGCGTCCTGTTAGAGGCAGGGTAACGCTAGTCTTCACGAAGGGAAGTGGAGCAACTCCTAGGCCTGTAAAGGA
The DNA here is from genome assembly GCA_023529015.1 of Papaver nudicaule. NCBI lineage: Eukaryota > Viridiplantae > Streptophyta > Magnoliopsida > Ranunculales > Papaveraceae > Papaver > Papaver nudicaule. The sequence continues at coordinate 9,324 of JAJJMA010178902.1, forward strand.
CGTCAGCTAGGGGAATCAAGTACGTAGGCTACTGCGGGAGCCAAGAGACGTAGGAGCACATTGGTAGCTGAATTGCTTGTAGGATGAATTCAGTCTCGATACAGTCCAGTCCGAAGTCTGAAAGTAGGCTAGCGTCTGTATACCGTTCATACTAAGGGTGTTCACATCTGGACGAGGTCCCGGGGTTTTTCTGCTAGGTTTGCAGTTTCCTCGTTAACAAAATTCTAGTGTCTTGCATTACTTTTCCCTTCCGCATTATATTGTCTCTGATCTATATAATAGAAGTAATTGTAAGTTTGTTGATTCATAACCTTTGAGTGAATCCGTCTCTATTGAGATCTACGAGAACTACGTTTTTATTGGGGTTTGGTTCTCTGAACTATACTCAGGTTGTTGTTTGAATATTGATTTGTGAGATCGTTCAAACAACCACAATAAACTAGGTTCACGAAAACAAAAAGTTGGTGGTGTATCTCGGTATCCCCGCTTTTTCAGACTATTTCAAAAGATAGAATAAGTAGAATAAAAGAAATTCCATAAATGTCACAACTCCTACTAACCTTTCGTCGATGAAGAATATTTGATCTCTTCTTTATAATCTGTCTTCGGCTTCAAGGTCTCTACTACCTTGTCTATATCCCAATTCCAAAATCTAAACTCTAGTAGGCTAATCAAGAATTTTGTGTTTAACACCTAAAACTGACAACTAGCTTGACATACCAACGATAGTGGGTTTGACCGGACAATGCCCTAACACAAGATACATGAGATAGATTTAATACACTTTCCATTACGATGATTTGCTTGCAAGTCACATGTAGGAAAATGTATAAATCTAAGGAGTACTCCAAGAGCAGAGTCCATGGATTATAGCTGAAGGCTTATCACACGTTTAATTACATGAAAACTGGCCCAGCCTAGGTACTTCCAGCGGATCTAGTTAAAAAAACCTAATTTGGAGCTCATGCGGTTCATGAACAGGTTCGTGTTCAATTGCACCGATTTTTCCTCCTGTGTCTCAAAAACATCGTTTTTTACACATACATGTACGGGTACAGTAGAATCAATGTCTTTTGCCTTGATTCCAAATTCCAGATGGTTTAATATTCTTCTGGATTATTCACGCGGGATTTTAACAGATAACTCCTTATCTCTTAGTTGGACTTAAGCCTTATCAGAATATCTTCCGTGGTCCATCTAGCGAATCTCAATGAGTCAATAAGATAAAGGTGTTCTCATTTCCACTGGATCTCTATCTTGAAGTGGTTAAGAGCTAACAACTACTTGGCAGATAAATGTTAAAAGATTTCCAAATGAGATTAACCTAGGGTTTCAGCAGATAGCTAACAACTATCTTGAAGTGGTTGCCTGATCACGTTCTTGTCTATTCTACGGTCCTTCTCTTCTGCAATAAGGTCATTCAAGAACTGATACGTGACTACATGGTTTTGCTGAAGCAACGTACGGCTGCACACGTTGTTATAAGAGCTAGTTAGCTCGAGTTGTGTAAGTTTCTTAAATGATTCTTTTTACAGTTGAGGTAGAGACAAGTTGGGAATCGTTTACTCGGTTTACTTGTCCTCCCTCGCTTGTAAGTAGATTTCCTTATGACCTGGAGCAATCCAAAGGAAGTCATTTTCGTATGTTAAACTGAAGAGGACAGTTCGAAACATACAGTTGATAATCGAGGTTGCAAAGCCGGGATTATTGACAAAAGCCTTTAACAACGGTTAAAGCAACTCCTAGGCCTGTAAAGGACGACAACTAGGGAAATCAAGTGCGTGACGATCTGTGGGGGATCTATAGACGTAACGAGTGCGACAATAGTCAATTTCCTTGAAGGGTTAAAGTTGGTCTCCACTACATCCCAGACCGAAGTCTTATAGTAGGCTAGCGTTTGTAGACAGTTAGTACCGTGTGGTGTTCAAACTGGACGAGGTCCCGAGGTTTTTCTACAGGTTGTAGTTTCCTCTTAAAAAAATCTTTGGAGTCTTGTGTGCTTTACTTTCCGCATTCTATCTCTGATTATATAATTAAAGTAAACACAAGAAGTACGTTATTGTAACCGTTGAGTTGGTCCCAAATCCTTTTGAGGGATTCACCAACACTTGTCTTGCGTTAGGGACTGATCACTTGTGATCCTAACTCCGGTTAACAGATTTGGATATTGATTTTTGAGATCGTCCATATCTTACCATAAGACTCACGAGCCCAAACAAAAAGTTGGTTGTATTTCGGTACCCCTGCTTTTCAATTGGTATCAGAGTCGGTAAACACATTAAAAGGCGTAATTGTTTGTGTTTATCGAGGTTCATGAATTATGGCGTACATTAACAATTGGTTTAAGTTACAACCAATTTATTATACCAGAAGATACAGCGCTCACTTCAGAATTTGTTGGGTTCTGATAAGCTTGTAAAATTGTTCGAGACTCATCGCAATGAAATTATGCGACTACATACGCTCGAGAAACAAGAACTCATGGAACTTCTTGATCCTGACAAATTTCGAGTTAACATACTCTGCCGACTCCAAAATCTTAATGTCAACTTTGTAGAATACATCGAAAAAAATCAGGAATAAAGAAGTAAGCATGCCAAGATACGCTGTTTTGAATGCGGATACCTTGGACACATTGACAAAGAATGCCAACTTTATGTGTCAAAGAAATTCAAAACTTGCAAGGCATCCTTCTAGCCCCATGAGTACCCCTTTGGTCAAACATAAGAAAAGGAAGGCAAAAAACTATGTTCCAAAGGAAACCCAAAACAAGAATATATCTCATTGTGGCAATTGCCATCCAGAGATTTGTGAGTATCCATGACAATAATCATGACTACTCTCCCTGAAATCCATGACATGATTTTCTCATCATGTACCTACTAGTGATGAGAAAATGAGTAGGGAAGTAGGTTAGATTCTTGTAGATTTAAATTTTTAGTCTTTTTGGGTTTACTGATAAAATCTTGAGTGTTGAGCCGTGGCTCCACCAGGTTAATAAATTTTTGTAGCTCTCAAAATCAAAATAATAATGGAGAAATAGTTACCTTTGAGTAAATAACCTGTCAATATTATCTCAAAAGGATAAACCTTAGTTTCCTAATGGAAAATAATACAGTTTCATTTTTGTATAAACTCTTAGGAGTCCCATGCAAAAAGGAATTTGTATTAAGGTAAAACTTTGGGCCCTTTAAGGAAGTCCGAATTTTGATACAAGATAAACTCGTAATTAGGGTTTTCAACTCCCCATATATATATATATGAGGTAACGCATACCACAGAGACCACTTTTCCTGTCTCCGTGCGGTTCGCGAACTTTAACTCTAGGTTTTTTATCAGAAATTTCTCCAGAATCGCAACGAGTTCTTCTGATCTGTTTCGATTCACTTCAAGAACGTCTGTGAAGGGTGTCACGTTTTTGAATCAAGTTTTTGTGGATTTAATTCATTATGACAAGAATTAAGGGAAAGGGAATGGTTAATCCCCTCACTCCACCAAAAGAGAGCTCCACACCAAGGAAAACCATCAAATACTATTGTGATTCAGCTCTTGGAATCACCTTTTATGATGAAGCATGGCATAGACTCTATCTTAGAATCAAGGATAGACCTCTGATCATGGAAAGACAACTTGTTGATTGTATAAGATTCGAAGGTGTGGTAAAATATGTTAGATCCTTTAACTTGGGTAACATATTTGATGGTCATGGACAAGCGTACGAAGGAAGGGTTAAAGAATTCTATGCCAATATTCATGAGTTTGATAATGACTCCTCCAGCTTTAAAACAATGGTCGGGAAAACAGTAATTGAGGTAAATTGTGATCTCATTGCAAACATTACACAACTTTCAAATAAAGGTATTCAACTACCTAGAGCTGTATGTGCAAGACCATCCAAGAGAGATGTTTCCATGAACCTTTTAGGTCATGTGATTCCATGGGATCACAAGTTTCTAATGGTAGGCCTATCTTTGGAGTTGAAGACATTTGGGAAACTAGGTGTTGCCAACCTATGTCCATCCATGTTGGTCAACTCTTCGTGGAGCCAAGATTTTGCAGAATTGGTTTACTACCTTAGGAGCAAACAAGATATCAACCTATGTAAGATGAGTCTGTTTTACATGAGGGAAATGCCTTATCGTGTAAAAAAAATTGGGTTTTCCATGTCTTATTGGAAGAATTTGTGATTATTACAAAATCAAACCTTTTGGCACATTGACTGGTGAACCTCAACCACTTATTGATAGCTCCATTAGCAAGATGTTAACTAATGTTGACAAACGCAAGAAGGGTGAAAAGTGTTGTGAAGAATCATGTTATTCTGCAGAAGAAACTCATAACGACAATGAAGTCATAAATCTTCTCCACACAGTTATCAAAAGGCAGAATGTCTAGAAGATAATGTAATTTGTCTACAGAACAACTCGATCTAATTGCTTCAAAACATCCTGATCTCAAATATGTGATGGATCTCACCTCGGCAACTTGGAGCAGTTCTGAAGAGTTAAAAAACAACACCAGCAGTGAACAAAGTTAATTCATCGTTTTGTTTTTCGTTCCTTAGTAGATTTGAATAAGTGGTTCCTTGTGAGAACTTGTTCTTACTTTTGCCTAAGAAATATAAACTATATCTAAAAGTAGTTTGCCTTTCATGGTTTTTAGAGTTTTTCAACATGTACTACTTTATTAGTATTCATTAATAAAAAGTTCTTTTAAATTTGATTATTAATGATGCTTGCAATACTTGATTTTTCACGCTCAATTTATGTATTGCATACATGACTTTATTCGTTGCTTTTGTGATGACTCAAAGTTATGTAAAACTACAAAAGTTTTGCTTTTTCTAACGATTAAGAATTTTTTGATTATATGAATTCTGGGGTGTCACAAACTCAGAAATCATATACTCTTTTTTGAAACTGGTTAAGAAAAGAGAAAATCAATAAATAAACTAGATACATTTTTCTTGTAAAATTGTCGGTGTAGTTATGCTTTGTTTATGCCTTTACTTGTAGAGGCATATATTGTTGTTCTTTACTGAATAACATCACATGGTGGAGAGTTCTTAAATGAAATTGCGCTTAATAACAAATCTATGTGGGGAGCGTGGATGTGGAATTTAGGAGAAAATTGTATCTATATTTCTCCAAAGATGAATCAACTTAGAAATCCTCATTCACAGTTATGTCATCTTAAACTTGAAATGCGAGTACATCATTGACTTGACTATCTCTATAGGCTTGAAACCCGAGTCTCAACTGGTTTGTCATATTTTTTGTGACAAATAGGGGGAGAATACGTATGGTTTCATGTTCTTGTGGTTCACAACCATAGGGGGAGAACACCGTATTTCTTACTTATGTACTTTTTCAAAGTATCAAGCTAGAGGGAGTAAATATTGGGCTTAATACTAATCTGGCAAAAAGAGGTATAAAGATTAAGGGGGAGCTTCGTATCAATAATGAGTAGAATCACTTTAAATTTTTGATACACGGACTATAAAGTTGCTCTGATTCTTTCTCTTTGCACAAACAACATGTGGGTTAGCATATTGACCCATGTAAGCTCGAACTTGTTTGAGCTGGATATGTTGTAGTGTGGTCTACAAATTTTTCAACAGGATAAATGAACACATCAAGACTCAAAGGAGAACTTGAAGAATTCAAGAAATCAAGATACATCTGGAATAAAGCTTTATTGTTATATTTTGAATCCATATGTAATATTGGTTTTGTCACTAAAATTGACAAATGGGGAGATTGTTAGGGCATTGATAGGTCAAACCCACTAGCGTTGGTATGTCGAGCAAGTTGTCATTTTTAGGTGTCAAAACACAGTTCTTGTTTTAGCCTACTAAAGTTTAGATTTAAGAATTGGGATACAGATAAAGTAGTAGAGACCTTGAAGACGAAGACAGAGATTACCAAGAAGACATCATATATTCTTCATCGACAAAAGGTTAGTAGGAGTTGTGACATTATATGAAATTTCTTATATTCTACTTATTCTATCTTTTGAAATAGTCAGGTACTTTAGTAGAGATACTAATAGCGATTGAGATTGTACTCTCGTTTACATAACCATGAGTTATGTTGGTATATGTTCCCACTATACTAAGTTATAAGATACATGAGATTGATTTAATACACTTTCCATTACAATGGTTTGCTTGCAAGTCACATGTAGGAAAATTGATAAATCTAAGGAGTACTCTAAGAGCAGAGTCCATGGATTATAGCTGAGGGCGTATCACACGTTAAGTACAGGAAAACTGGCCCAGCCCAGGTACTTCCAGCGGATCCAGTTAAAACCCTAATTTGGAACTCAGACGGTTCACGAACTGGTTCATGTTCAATGGCACCGATTTTTCCTCCCGTGTCCCCAAAACATCGATTTCTACACATACATGTACGTGTACAATAGATTCAATGTATTTGGCCTTGATACCGAATTCCCGACGTTTCGTGAACTGTCTGGTGAACTCTTTAGGATTATTCACGCGGAAATTTAACAGATAACTCCTTATCTCTTAGTTTGACTTAAGCCTTATCAGAATATCTTATGTGGTCCATCTAACGAATCTCAGTGAGTCAATAAGATAAAGGTGTTCTCATTTCCATTGGATCTCTATCTTGAAGTGGTTAAGAGCTAACAACCACTTGGCAGATAAATGTTAAAAGATTTCTAAATGAGATTAACCTAGGGTTTCTTTGCGTGCAAGCTAAGTAATGGGTTCGTTTACACGGGCACTTGCTAAACTTGTGGCACAAGTAATCAGTTGTTTTATCTCAAAGCAACCGATCTTATTGAGAGCTATAAATAGAGGATTAAAGAACAAAACCCACAAGCATCAAGCATACGTGAAATTTCTCTGTGGAATTGATCGTAAACTCTTTGCACTTCGGTGTAAGTTGTTGTGGTAGTCATCCTTTATTAGGTAGCAATTCCTCTGTGGGATTTACCTAACGACTATAAAGACTTCTCTTGAGAGTTGGGAAGCACATATAAGAGATATTTGCCTTGGTATTTATCGGATTAACCTGTAACCTTGGTTGCCTGATCACGTTCTTGTTTCTTCTACAGTCCTTCTCTTCTGCAATAAAGCCATTCAAAAATTGATACGTGACTACAAGGTTTTACTAAAGCAACGTACGGCTGCACACAATATTGTATGACCTAGTTAGCTCGAGTTGTTTAAGTTTCTTAAGTGATTCTTTTCACAGCTGAGGTAGAGACAAGTTGGACATAGTTTACTCGGTTTACTTGTCAGCCCCCGCTTGTAAGTAGATTTTTGTATGACCCGGAGCAATCCAAAGGAAGTCACTTTCATATATTAAACTGAAAAGGACAGCTCGAAACATACAGTTGATAATCGAGGTTGCAAAGCCGGGATTATTGACAAAAGCATTTAGCATCGGTTAAAGCAACTACTAGGCCTGTAAAAGACGTCAGCTAGGGGAATCAAGTGCGTGACGATCTGTGGGGGATCTAGAGACGTAAGGAGTGCGACAGTATCCAATTCACTTGGAGGGTTAGGGTTGGTGTCTCCTATATCCCAGACCGAAGTCTTATAGTAGGCTAGTGTTTGTAGACAGTTAATACTGTGCGTTGTTCAAACTGGATGAGGTCCCGAGGTTTTTCTACAAGTTGTAGTTTCCTCATTAAAAAAATCTCTGGTGTCTTGTGTACTTTACTTTCCGCATTATATAATTAAAGCAAACACAAGAAGTACGTAATTGTAACCGTTGAGTTGGTCCCAAATCTTTTCGAGGGATTCACCAAGACTTGTCTTGCGTTAGGGAATGATCATTTGTGATCCTTACTACGGTTAACAGATTTGGATATTGACTTTTGAGATCGTACATATCTTACCATAAGACTCACAAGCCCAAACGAAAAGTTGGTTGTATTTCGGTACCCCTGCTTTTTAACAAAGACTTTACAAACAAATATATAACTTTACAAACCTCGTTGCACTACTAACTTAATTGTTTTTTGACTTATAAGTCTGTGATTTTCCTTGCATGTTTTTCTTACTTTTATCTCCTTAGAAGTACTATTGAGAAGTCCAAAAGCAGAAGTCCAGAAGTACAAGTATGTCAGAAGTTAGAAACAAAATATATTTGATTTTTTGCTTTTAGAGTTATGCAAAAATTTATAAGGTGTTTGGATACCAAAAGCAGAAGTCAATCGTAGAAGTCAGAAAAAAAAGGTTTTGTTTCACAAAAAGTTAACTTTTCTGCTTCTAAAGTCATTCTGAATTTGTGTTGCCAAATTAACTTTTTAACTTTTTTGTTTCTAGGAGTCAAAAAGCAACTTTACAAACACCTTTACTCGTTCCCGGCGCGATTCCTGGCTTTTCGAAAATTTACTTCTTAAAATGTATCCAAACATCTCTCGGTCTGTTTTCTCTGTTTGTCATTTATCTCTGCTCTAGCTACTTATTCTAAAGCTGCAGTATATTTTGGAAAATACAGTCGTTAATAGGGTGTTTGGATACTTCTCTAGAAGTTTCTTTTTGGTATCTAGAAGCAGAAAATCC
>JAJJMA010178905.1:0-11269 GCA_023529015.1 Papaver nudicaule
TGACAACACGATTTCAGAATGACTTCTATAAGCAGAAATGTCAATTTTTTTTGAAGCAGAAGTCAGAACTGCTTTTGACTACCAAACAACCATTAAGTGCCCATAATGTGTTCGAATATACCTTAAGAATTTCTTATTAACTTCTGGAGGTAAAAAAAAAAGTCAGAAATGAGTTTGACAACACATTTTCAAAGTGATTTCTATAACTAGAAAAGTGAACTTTTTCTGAAGCAGCATGCATAACTGTTTTTTATTACCAAAATACTTTTAAGTGCGCAATAGTGTGTTACACCTCCAAAAGTTAATTTTTAACTTCTAGAGTTAAAAAAATCAGAAATGTGCTTGACAACACGAATTCAGAATGACTTCTATAAGTAGAAAAGTCAACTTTTTCAGAAGCAGAAGTCAAAATTGCTTGAATTTTGATTATCAAACAACGTTTAAGTGCCCCATAGCGTTTTTGGATACACTTTTAGAAGTTATTTTTCGAATTTCGGAAGAAAATTAGTCAAAAGTTAATTTGGCAGCACAACGTCAAAATGACTTCTGGAAACAATAAAGTTACTTTTTAACTTCTGAAAGCAACAAATCAGAAGTTAGTTTGGCACCACTTCAAAATGATTTCTGGAAACAATAAAGCTAACTTTTGTAACACAAAACCTTTTTACTTATGATTTGAAATTGACTTTTGCGTTTGTACGAACTAATTTTTTTTTAGCTTCCGACCTCTTGAATTGACTTATTTCTTTTTTTTGCTTTTGAATCTGAAATCGACTTCTACAAAGTAAAAAGGCTTCTAATATCGAAACGCCTTATAAATAACTTCCCTTCCGAGTGACTCAACTCGAGTCATATTTACGCCGTCCGTTTTCTCGACAGCGTTCAGATATGGACTCAAACGTCGGAGATTTTATATAAACCCCATAAGTGAACCAGAACAATTTCTTTCTTCTACTTTAATTCCCGACATCAAAGACAGAACCCCCATTTCTTGAAACCCTAGATTCCCCTAAATCGTTAATAAATTCTTTCAACAATCTCCCGTTGGATATCACCTTTGACATTTTGGTTCGTTTGCCAATTGAATCAATTCTTAACTGCAAATCAGTATCAAAAGCTTGGAGAAATCTGTCTTACACCATTTTAATGATCTCACCTGCGGATTATTCTGGTAAGTTTGAAATTTCTTGTAATTGGTTATGAGAATCATCATTCTAAATTCAGGAAACTCTACTATTTTGTAGAATCAAGATAATTAATAGAATTAGAAGATTCAATTTAACCCTCCTTCCATTAACATGTTACGCTGTCTTTTATGGGAGATTAGATTATGGATTGTATGGTCCTGCTTTGTATATGGTAACCCCATGACCAGAGAGTATGTAATTCTACCAAAAAGGTGCAAGTCCCCGCAAATTTAAAATTGGAATATCTGTTGAGTGGGTTTGGTTTCCTTGGATCAACTAATGAGTACAAAGTTAGTTGTTAAATTGTACATGTTACAAGGAGGAGAAGCTTAATTTTATCTAGGTGAGGTATACACTATTGGCAGTGGCAATGGAGGGAAGATGCCGGTCGATTACAAATCATGGTGCCTTTGTGAATGGAGCTCTTTATTGGATAAATAGGGAAGAAGAAAAGATTGTGGTCTTTGATTTGGCCGAGGAAAAGTTCCGTGGACATCTATTGCCACCCTCTTCGCCACTTGTTACTTCGGTTTTGTCTAAATTGGGAGTTTGGGATGGATTCTTACCGTATTATGTTGATCATGGTGAAGGTAATAGTTCTGAATCTGACATATGGATATTGAAGACGAAGAATGATAGCCATGACATGAAAGAGCAGGAGATACATCAGTCTTTGGGTTGGAGTACAGAGTTCACTCAACAGTGGTTGCACTCTATGTCGCAGTGGTAGCTCTCTCTGTATCTACGAACCAAAATCTTCAATATCCAGCACGCTTGTGGATTTTGGTAATCATGTTTGGCACGCACACCCGCATACGAGCTCCTTTGTTACATTGAAAGATTTAGGTGAAGAAGATACAAAAGTAATGGAATCAGGTGAAAGTTAGGAGGTGCAAAGCAGTGATTTGCCGACGAAAGATGAGATATCTAGGTATCTTCGTTAATCTTAACGAGTACTACATAGTATAATGTTGATTCCATGTTACCTATCTAAACCTTAGTGGAGTGTTTTTGTTAGTCACTTGTTTAATGGGAGAAAGTAATGTGTCAGGCTCTCTTTGTATACATTTGAATTATGTAGGCACTAAAGTGAGAGTTTTACGAGTAGTATGAGCCTATGAGGGAATTTATTTTGTTCGTATATCTTAGCATTTAGTTGACAGATGCGAGAAAGCTTTTTAAGCTTTTATCTACTGTTTTGTTGTTGCAACCATACATGTTATGGTAGTGTTAGTCCCTCATACTAACACCTGAGTTTGCTTGACAGATTTTGGAGAAGAAAACCTGTGAATAAAGGAATCATGTGAAAGAGGATGCGAGGAGACTGAACACAATGACAATCTGGTAATTTATCAATTTAATTATGCATATAGAACATGTTAACAAGTCAGAGTATCCAAACCAGATTAGAGCATCTTGCTTGCCTTGGTCAGTTTTTTCTTTATGTCAGTTGTTTACTTAAAATTCAATATGATACATATTTTAGTAAGCCAACTTTTATTTTTAAGTAGAGGGTTAACCAGTAGCAGGGAGGTTCTATAATGCTACTAGAGCATCTAATATTTAGTTTTTAGTCATTGGTATCCAATACGAAGTTTATAGTTAATTCATATCGTACGAAAGCAATAAAGGTTAAGACTTGAAGACCTGTTGTACACTAATACTTGGAAAGTGGAAACTAATTTGATATGCTGTGTGTGGCTACATATTAGTTCACCTCCAACGATTCTAATGTAACAAGTTCCAAATTTGCATGTTAAGATAGCAGATATGCATATTTAAGATAACAATTGCACCCAACACTCTGTTCACTGTTGTTGGGTCAGTATCATTGTTGTTGATACTGACACCTGTGGAATTGTTAAGTCATGCATCTTAAAATGTGCATTCTGCAGAGGATTTCTTTCCTTTACTTGCTTGTTGAAATTTATCTGATCTAAAATTGTTACCTCTCTAAACTTGAAGGCTCATGGTGGGGGAGACACATCAGCTTCCGCTCCATCATAAGATTGGATGAGTACAATCAATGGATCCCAGGGTGGTCGCGGAAAGTTTGCAAGGTATGAAATCGTAATAAATGTTGCTTTCCAATCTCTGAATTACGATACTGGATATTTGAAGTGTTTCTATGCATGTTGTTTGCACATTGTGCTTTCAGAATTTACTAAAATTGACAATTTTCGGTCAGCATAATTATTACGGTCGGTATTATTGCTTTATTGATAATCTTATTCAACAAACAAGGAGAAGAATCTCTATCAATCCAGCATTAATCCTACTATTTTCATAACTCATAAGTCATAATGTTTACAAGTTGGATTATTTAGTGATTTCTGTAGTATCTGAGAAAACCGGGAAAGGTACATATCTTGAATTCTTCCTACAAAAAATCTTGGTTATCAAGATTCTGGTTTTGCTTGTCAAGGAAAGAAAGATCTTGGTTCTTTAGATATGTAGCAGAACTGAAGCTATCATGTTCATCTGTATATGTAACTATATCCATATATTGGTAAATATCCTGCTTACAGTTGGGGCCCTAGGGCATACTGCCACCATGGTTTTTTTTTCTTCATAAGTTGCAACCCTGTATGAAATCTTTCAATGTGGTTATTCCATTTCCTGGGAGATCAGCTTGACGCTTAGATTCTATCAACTTGCTGGTTCACTTTCTATGTCAGCTTTCAGTTTCGTTAGGTTGGCTCTATAATGTTGAAGGTGTATCTGTAGGTATGTACTCTCTAATATTCACATACTAGGCTTTATAATTGCATTGCTTTGATATTGACTTAGTTATCAAGGTTGTCTCACAATATGTTTTTCGAGATTGGCATATGTGCTTAACCATAGACTTCTTTGCCTAGTTCACGTACCTAATAGGGAACCTCGTGGTTTGTTGATTGCATCAACTTTGGTTTCTGTTTTTGATTATTTACTTCGTTTTCTAGTGAAAGATTTTTAACTTATTCGCGATGAACAATTTCCAGTAACAGGTTAGGTTATCATTTTAATATTGCTGTTACCATCTGTCTCTGTTGCTGTTTTCATTAACTGTAAATATGTATTGTCACTGTTACACTATTAAATTTCGTAGCACACAATTTTTCTCTGTTTGCAGGTGTATACATGAACATTTTGGCATTGACTAGAAAGCCGAAAATAAGGTTGGGCATTTTTGTGTGGAGATAAAGGCTCAGAATCGCATTGTGGAAATGGGTTCATTTCTTGTGAAAGTCCAGGTTGTTACAGTACATTAATAACTTTAACTTTTTCTTTTCAAACTTTAGGGCACTGCAATGTTCTAGAATTTTTGATTTTGCAACTGTTTTGGAAAATGAGTATCATTTGTTATTGTTGAGGGTCTACATGAGATGGTATTAAAATTGCAGAATTGGATTGGAGCTACGTGCTGTTAAAATTGACAGTGAAGCGGTATGTTTAACATTGAATGATAGATTAATTCCCTTTGTCTTATCTGGAGCTCCTGATATTATTCTTTTTACAGCATGCTCACATTTTATACTTGTCCAAATGAGAAAGGCCCTCTATGTCCCTTTATCTTATGTGGACCTTCGGATTTATTTACATGGTGTACATTCTATACTTGTCCTAGATTACCAGATATAGGGCCAACAGAACTTATGTATTGGGACCTAGCGACAATGCTGAACTGCATTGTGCAGGGAATTTTTTTATTTACTAGGACAACTCTGACGAGTTTAGAGTTGCCTGGTGGGTTTTTTCACTTTTGCTAGATACAACTACAGCATGAGTCATCAAGCTCGAATGTTGATCCTGGCAACATGAGAGAGTAATCAGAATGGTGAAATTCAGTTTCTGTAAACAATGTTAGTTCGCAGAGATGGCCATCATATTGCAGGCTGTACAACAGCTTCAATTCGAGCTGGCTAAGGCAAGAGACACTTTGTAGTAGCTTGTCATTCTTTTTTGAGCTTGTCTATCAGAATATTTTTGTTGAGTATTTTTCTCTTGGGAATTTCTGCATTTGAGTAGTACAATTTGAATATTTTCTTGTTCGGAGTGTTTACTTTCTAGAAATACTCATCTTCTTTAGGTCAATCATATATTTGATATTTCAGTTGTGGGAAAACGATAAACTGAAGCATGGTGTACGTTTTTTACTGGCTAGTTAATATGTGTATGCTTAATAGATAAATTGTCAATTGCCACAGATGAAATCAACTTGACCATTAACGTATCTTGAACTCCATAGAAGCCGCAGGGGTAGAACGATGCTTTAGGTGAGATATTAATGATGACACTGCCAGGTTAGCCCCATGCTTCAAAAAAATGTAGTCGTTCTGAAATAAGATGCAAATGCAAAAAGTACATATGCTAAGGAAACTGTATCCTAAATCAGAATAACCTTCAATTGGTGGAATTCTATAAATTACATTTCGAAATGTTCATAATCTATGGTATGAATTGACTGGGATTTTTGTTACTATATGGAACTTCTTCTAGTTCTAAGTCTCTGACACAACATTCACAATGCGCAATATGCTGACCTTTTATGTGCGGCAGGTCGATATCAGTTTTGTACTAGAAACGCTGAGAGTCGAGATAAGACATATTCGAGGAATGTTTGCAGCAGCTCCGAAAGAAACAATCAATGCTTCTCGTCAAGTAAGTTGTGCACAATCAGGATGTTATTTAGTATTTGCTAACTAAACAAATTGATTAACATTATTTGGGAAATCGACGTCATCTGAGAGTCTTGACTTGTTTGATTGTATTGGCTGGCTGCTCTTGCTGTATGGTCCTTTGTTTCAGCATTGAGAGTCTCAACTTGTCTGTACAGTGGCGATGAAACACATAGGAGAAATTATTGGACTTTTGTTTCGTCACAGCCTAGCGAACGTTTTCTTGTAATTCCTTATTTACGTTTCAAATTTTGGATTATTATTGTGATTGCTCATCGAAATGAAGGCACATTGCAGCTGTCAGATGTTTTAGTTCTTAGGTATTCCCTTCAGAGTTTAGACATATATCAACAGTTTTTAAATTACGATGACGACTATATAACGTTACCTTGCTGCTTCCCTGTCATAGGGAACTAGCTTGCTGTTGGATTATTCCATGTAACCTCCTACATTTCATTTTATTTTTGCATTGCAGGGGTGGTCACTGCAAGAAGATGTTGGATGGGTTTGTATATCTCTTACAAGATATAGTTCTGTACCAAGGATGGTGGTGGTAGGAGGATATATAGGAAGGATGCAAAAGTGGGTATCTCCATCTGGGTTTGTTTCTTTGTCGGCCCCCACCGTGGCAACTGTGGATCTGTGGTTGTATAAGTGACTCTTTTTTGTTTTTAGAGATGCTTCTTGTCAGATGACCCAGAGGGCTAGGAGTTTCCAATTGTAATCAAGCTTCCAAGTCTTAAGATTGTCAATATTTGCACCTGTAGATTTTTGCTTGTAAACTAGATTATCTTTTTTTTTTTTTTTTTTTTTGGTATTTCTTGTAAACTAGATTATCAAACTTATATTTGGTGCAACTGGTACCGGGCTAAGTTCTTAGGATTATACAAGGCTTTATTACCTCCCTGGCCCGGTTATAAAATTACAAAGCAAAAAGATGTCCGATAAGGTGAAGTACTAGACCCAAATTTGTCTCAAACATAGGAACTTATCTTGCCTTGCGTTGCTTGACTGGCCTTGGTCGATGTTGTGTTGTGAAGCGTGATCTTTCACCACTGGTAACTCAAAGTGTACCCATGAAATCTGTCTCGTGGGTCGTGATCCTAAAGTGTCCCGGCCCAACTCAAAATCATCACCTTGAGGCCCCAAAATTTTTACTCCAATCTGATATTTGCTTTGTAGTCCAAACTCTTCTTTATCTTTATGCGCTGATTTTGGGGCTGCAGAGATTTCTTTGGGGCTTCAAAACAATAAAACCATCCAAAGGATAGTTATAAGGGATGTCCAAAAAGGTATGAAAAGTCTAAGATACCCTTACAGATTAATCCACCCCAAATTTTAACTAATAACCCAAATTTTATAACCCTAATCCTAAAACAAAAACAAAAACTAAAACTAAAACTAAAAACTTATCAATTATCATTCTCTTCTCCTTCTCTTCTACTCGTCCCTCTCCTCTTCTACTCGTCCCTCTCCTTCTTCATTTTTCCCCTTCGTTCCTCGGCTCGATTCATCGCCGATACGAAAAATTCATCGTCTCGAATAAAATTCAAACATGGCGAGAACAAAACAGACCGTGAGAGACACTACAGATGATCCTGGAATAGCAAGAGCCTACTTAAATCATCAACAGCGCACAGCGGGAGAAACTTCTGATTTGAATTTTGAACCCGACCGAGAAGCAAATCCGTCCACTGATTTGAATTCTGAACCCAACATGCGTATCAGGTATTAATTCTGAACAAACCCCATGTTTTGAATGATGTTTTAATTGTTTTTTTATGTTCTAATCATCGATTTAGGGTAGTTTCGTTGAGGTCAGAATTTTTTTACGGTGCAGTTTTCAAATGAAACTTAGGCGTAAAACAGTTTTACGCCTTGAGAAGCTTTATTATCCTAGGCGTAAAATTGACCTAGTTTTGCCCTAGATTTTTTACGCCTTCGAAACCAAGGCGTAAAAAAAGTGGGCTGTGCTCACAAATATTTGCACCGTAAAAACACAAAGCAAACCGTAAAATTTGATACAAGGCGTAAAACTCTAAATTGAAGCGTAAAATCTTTTGGATTTCAATTTTTTTCCCAAGGAAGTTTTACGCCTTAATATATCAGTGCGTAAATTTTGAGTTCCTAATTTTTTTTTTTTAAATTTAAATTTACGCCTTGGTTTCAATCCCATAACCAAGGCGTAAATTTCTTCTGTAACTTTTTATTTTGGAAACCATATTTTACGCCTTGGTTTTCTGGGGCGTAAATTTTTCATCCAAGGCGTAAAATGTAAAGTTAAGGCGTAAAATTCCTGCAGTCTCTCATAGGTTTTGCTCATTGGTTGGTTGTTTATTTGTGTTGTTTGTGCATGTGTTTAGGGAACAAGATAAACAGAAGAAGAAGAGAGGAAATGATCTTTCCCCTGTTGTCAGTCCCCCACCTTGAAATGATAGTGACAAGTATCTAACTTTTACCAGGAGAGGTACAAAAAGGACTCAGAAACAATCAACATTACCTCAAACTGATGGACCAAATGAGAATGTTGAAGAAGAATCAATTCCAATCCAAGAGAATCAAATTCAACAAGAACCCAACCAATGTGAACCAAATGAGACTGTTGAAGAAGATTCAATTCCAATCCAACAGAATGAGATTCAACAAGAACCCAACCAATCTGAAGAGGAGAATGGCGAATCAGAAGAAGAAGAATCAGCTGAAGAAGATGATGAAGAAGAAACAGCTGTTGAGGTGGTTACACCCCTTTCTCAAGAACAACCCACTCAACCTCTTGGTCTACATCCTCTAGAACCAAGAATTGAGAGGAAGGCTAGAAAGCCTCGGACAAAAGATCCACAACCCAAAGGCAAGCACATTCCTCCACCTGATGATCAAACGTTCTGGTTGCCCGCACCTCCTAAGGGAATGAAGCAATGGGGAGAAGCACGTGATGGGAACAAAGTGCTATTTGGTTACCCATGGTCCTATGCTGCAAAAGTGGCTTCTGCGCGGGTAATTATCTTATAATCTCAAAATTACTTTATGTTGTTTGTACATTATTTTATCCTTCCGACAAAGTACATTAATTTCTTTTTTTTTTGTAGGACCACAAAAGGCTTGCGCTTGTGTTGAAACACTCAAGGCCTGCGGTGTGGGATTTGGAGTTGGAATGTGACAAGGTTCAACGCATTGTAAAAGCAAAAGCCTTACAGTTGTACAATGCTTCAATACATACCCAGGACAAGTATGATGGTGTTACAGTGAGTGCACTTAGAGAACGATATTGGCCAGAGACGGGCACTTTACACTTTGGATTCGGCGAAATGGCTCTGATTCCAGATGATGCAAAGCAAATCAAGAATCTTGAAACTCATGGAAATCATGTGTTTCTTGGTGATGATAAGAAGATGAAATGGGGGGAGCTCAACCGATTAGCTATGAAAGTGTTTGGGTGGTCTCAGAATCAATGTGACGAAGAGTGGATATATGGTGGTGGTGGGGAACCCGGGGTTTTCGTGAGGGGTAAACCACCAGCCAAGAGTAAGAAAATTCTTAGCAATCGTTTGTGGTTAATGTTTGGTAATACCAAGCAGAAGGGCAAAGAGCTAAGTGATGTGGAAGCCACTAGAGTTGCGAAAGCTTGGATGTTGCACACCTTGGGCACCGTCTTGTTCCCCGATAGTTCGGGTAATAGGGTCAATGCATGCTACTTAAAATATATTGATGACATTGATACGGTTGATGGTTATGCGTGGGGCACTGCCGTTATTGCCTTCTTGAATGCCTCACTTGCTAAAGCTTCCAGGGCTAACACCACCAAAATCGAGGGTGACGTTCGTCTTCTATAGGTAAGACTATATTTTGTGTAATAAAACGTGCGTTAGTTTTGCATATATGTCATTGAAATATGGGTATTTCGTTACTTTGCAGTCGTGGTTCTATGACCATTTCCCCTCTTTGGCACCCAAGGAGGATAGTGATTGGGTTAACAAACCAGAAGGCACTCCTACGGGTAAGAGATTCCCGTTCAAAGAAAGTGGTCTACATTCAAAAGAAGCCTTGATAGCTGAGAAGAGACAACAGTTGGATGCATTCCCTCTCAATGATGTGGTTTTTGACCCATATGTTCGCTTGAGACCTGATGAAGAGGGGGGTTTGGAGGATGTGCGTGAATTTTCACAAGAGAGTAGTTACACCGGACCTTTGTTTCATCCATCAGGGTTCCATATGTACAATCCTCAACGAGTGATGCGCCAACTTTGTTATGAACAACCAATAGTTCGGGAAGAAAAGTTCGTGTTGCAGAAACGAGGCTCCAAACTTGATTCTTCCAAGTGCAAATTGGTTTACGATCCCGAGCCATCAGTTGACCATTGGGCTGCACGGGAAACCGACGACTACCAACTTGCTTTGAACATTGATAGCTTTGAAGCCAATATAGTTGATGTCGAGGAAGGTTACTTGGAGTGGTTTAACAAGTTTGGACATCCCATGCTGATCAATATTGATCCTAGAGCCTCAGAGGCGATTCAAAAGGAACAGGAAAGACTCACTCGTAATACTGCAAGCACATCAAGTGAGGCTCCAATGATTGCTAGCTTGAAGAAAAAGCTTAAACAAGCCGTAAGTAAAATGTTTATAGATTTCTCATGATTTAAATTTTCTCGTCTTGATTGTTGTCTAACATTGTGTGTCAATTTGTTTATATTGTGTAGAAGGAAAATGTTTTATTGGTAGCTTCTAGACTTACCCCATGTATCCAAAGTGGTAAGAAGCTAAGTGTTGAAGAACAACGCGTGATACAGAACCAGTTAAACATTGCCTTTGATCCCAAACATCAAGGGGTTTTTGACGAGTTGAGGAAAACGAGAAACAAGAGGGGGCCTCCAGGAAGACAAGCTTCACCATCTTCAATGGAAGAAGATGAGGGTTTTGATGAAGCTCAAGGCCGAGGTCGAGGTCGTGGTGGTGGTAAAAGTCGTGGTGCATCATCATCTTCATCGAACAAAAGAGGCAAACGAGCAAAATGAACAATGGAAAATGGTTTTGTGGTTTGTTTGTTTTGTGGTTTGAACTCATCTTTTCTGTGTTTGTTTTGTGGTTTGAACAATGGATAACTTTCGTTTGTTTAAGCAATGAATTTGTGTTTGTTTTGTATCTACTATCTTGTTTTGTGCATTGCTTACAGGCTTTTACGCCTTGGTTTGTATCCAAAAATACAGGCGTAAACGTTTTTTACGCTCCAGAATCCAAACCGTAAAACAATTTACGCCTCAGAAACCAAGGCGTAAAAACAGAAATAATCTGGAAAAAATCCAAGTTATTTTTACGCCTTGGATATGCACGGCGTAAGTAATCTCCTGTAACTCTGAATTTTCAGACTCAGGATTTACGCCTCAGAAACCAAGGCGTAAAAATCGAAATAATTTGAAAAAAATC
>JAJJMA010178927.1:0-15365 GCA_023529015.1 Papaver nudicaule
CTCAGGCCTCACTCAGCCGCCTCGTATCCGCCTTACGACTTTAACAACTCAGCTTACAGGTGATGTCCGATGCTGGCACATATGATGTTTCGTCTCCTGACATCGACATGTATGTGGTTCAAGATGTAGATGACCCTCATGTTGACGCTATAGTTGATAACGTGGTCTTGGACAGCGGCGTTGCTGAAGAAATAAAGAGTATTTGTACGATGGTGTTGTGTTCACTCATCATGCTAGCCCCCTAGAGGTTTCGTGTCCATCGGTGGCTTCAACGTTCCTCCTCACCATAAGGATCTTTACAATAGGATTTGGAACAAGTATGGCCACTTTGCTGATAATGCTGAAACGGTAATTCGTGTCTGCTCACAGGAGAATGTTGTGTCTGGTCTGCTAGATACACTAATTGCTATGTCAACCACTCTTCCTCTGGATATTACAAGCAAACTGCTCGAGAATTGGTACGATTCTGTTGATGCTGCCAACGAAGATGCTAATCTTCGTGTGTCTTGGGTACGTGAATGTCTAAACTATATTCGTGCTCGCTTCAATTCTTCATAGGATGATGTTCAGGAAAAGATCGCTAAAAGTGAAGAATAAGTTCATAACTTATCTGTGAAGCTGGAGCTGAAGAAGAAGGAGATACATGACTTGGAACAGGCATTGGATAAAAAGAAGAAGACTGCTTAAGCGTATACAGAACCGGCAGAGATTATGATGTCAAAGTCTCCCATGGATGATTTTCTTTAGAATAGTATTTGTTTAGTTTATTTATTTATTTTGTGTTTTGGAAGACTTCTTTTATGGTTTTGGGATTTCTGTTTTCCTTTTGCAATGAATAAAGTAGATTTTCTTTTTAGAAATTGTTGAGCCTCCCTTGTAATTTTTTTCCCCGAATTGGAATGACAAAGAAAAATGAAATCCTAACTATAACATGCACAAAGTTGCATGTCCTTGGAGGAAATAAATAAGCGGATATAAAAAAAGGGAAATTAGAATCCCAAGTGGATTAATCAGTGTACACTTTGAGCCATTTTCCTCGTACTACTGCGGGTTCACAATCCCGTCCATCGTGACTAACCTATAACAGTCACCCGGGGTAACCTTTGGAACCATATAGGGTCCTTCACAATCATGTAGGGAGTGTAGTGTTGGTCGACTACCTCTATTCTTTGAAGCTTTCATTGCCACTTCTCCAACATTGAAGGCATTCATATTCTTTGCTACCTGGAAACGAGACGTCTTTTCCGTCGTCGTTGTCGCGGTCGAGGATGTGAGCATACTTCTTTTGTTCTATGGTATTTGTATGTCACAATATATGTTCGAGGTATCCCCCATTGTCAAAAGACACTATATGTGTGAGAATCTTGGTACAATCTTCACGTTTCCCACCCACAGTGTTTGGCGTCGCCGTCCATTTCTCAAAATAGGTTGTAGGTGTAACAACCCATTCAAATTGTGAGATAAGAGCAGAATTCTTCTCCTTGGCAGCTTCTGGTTTTTTTGTAGATGGTCGAGCTGCTCTTGGTGACGACGACCCAAAGTGGAGCCACTTGGTCACAGAACCGCTGAATATATCATAATGCATCTTCTTCTGGTTCTTGTTTCGACCTCACTAGCATCTCTAACTGGTGTAATAAATGCATTGGTGAATTCGTAAAATCGGTAATATCTGGAGGTGCTCCGCTGCTCTGAATCCAGGGTTTTCCCAATACAATGTTGTAGTCTGGATCTTCAGTGAGGATATAGAATGTAGTCTCCACCTGGGTAGTTCCAATTTTTATTAGAAACGTGACATGCCACACACCTTTTGCACTTTTCCTCCTGAGCCTATGACAGTTGTAGGTGAATACGTTGTCTTGTTTTGGGGGATGCCTGCAATCTTCAGGGTTTTGATCGAGATTGTGTTCACAGTAATTCCAACATCGATTAACGTGCTCTGAAACCCGGTATCTTCGAGATGAGCTGTGGTGAGCAGTCCCCAGTCACACTTCTCTAGCATTTTATCCTCCTTACCATGCTCATGTAGCATTTCTGTTTCCTGGATAATAAAAGGCGCTTCCCAGACATGATTGAGAGCGATATAGATATCCTTTCGTTTCCCATGGACAAATATAGAGTTTCACATAGGTCCATCATTAGGGATTTCACTTTTTGGTCCACTGGCTCAATAGGGATAATAAAACTCCCGATGGGTAACGGATCCTTGTGAACACCTTAAGTCCCCAATTGTAGTTCTCCTGATTCGACTTTCTTCTGGAATATGCTCTTCACAGCAAAGCATTCGCTGGTGGGGTGGTAGACTCTCCTGTGGAACATGAAATATTTGGCATTTGCTCTATCTTGCTCATCCGGCAACTGCTTGACATAAGGCAATTTGAAAATGCCCTTTTCTATCCATGTTTCTAGCAATTCGATCATCTCTTCCACGGGGATTTTGCAGTCAGGGGCGTCTGGATTTTCTTTTGGTGATCGTTTCCCTTGAGCTCCCTCTGGGTTGTTCGTCTGCATCGGGTCCACTCTCCGTTGCGTCATTAGTGCCAAGGATGCTGGGGTCAAAGAACGAGTAGAAAGTTTAAACTAGGGGTTTTCCGTGAACGTATTTTTTCTCTTGTTTTCATCGCTGACAACGTTGATTGATGATGCTCCATATTGTTTGTTGATGAGGCGACGGGTAACTCGGCTGTCGCGGGCCTCCTCATTCTTGGTGGTTGGTCTGGCTCTTTCTAGCAAGGCTGGTGCAGTTGTGGCTGATCTCTTGGCCGCTTCATGTAATTCAGAAAAGGTTTGGAAACACAATTTCTCCAATAGGGCACGATATACAGGTATCATCCTGTTAATGCATAGTTCCACCATTTGTGATTCAATTACATTAGGATCATGCCAGTCAAGTGCCTGTATTCTGAACCTCTTCACGTAGTCGTTCAGATGTTCGTTGTTTCGCTGAAACATGCGCCCTAAATCTGATAACGTTATTTGTTCAGACACAAAGAAATGCTTCCTGTAGAAAGCGGTGACCATCTCATCCCAGCCGGCTATGCTTTCAGGTGCGATATTGTTATACCAAGTATAAGCCCTTCCCGTCAAAGACTTAGAAAATTCCCTGAGGCGCAAGGCGTGTTTATACTCATGTTCTCCCAAAGATTCCAGAAAGAAAGAAATGTATTCACGAGTGTTTTCGGTTCCATCGTATAACGAGAAGGTTGGTGATGTGTAGCCTCGTGGCATAGGGACCCTCCATACTTTGAGAAAGTACGGGGTTGGTGTTGAGGAATAGATGACATCCTTTCTCTTCTGCAATTCTGCAAGATTCTCTTGAGATCATCTACTATGACGTAGTAAGGCGGATGGTTCTTCTCTTGTCTGTTCTCTGGGCGAACCAGAGTTCCTTCATCATCATCCAAGATCTCGATCCTAGAGGTGTTGGTGTTCTTCCTTGCGGTTTTGGCCTGCTGTTCGGGTGAAATTTGTGAAGAAAGAGTCATGAGGAAATTGAGCACTTCCATTTGAGTATCATCCATCTTCATCTGATTTTCAACAAGGCTATCTTGTCTTCTTGCCAATTCCCCCAAGGATAGTTCCTCCATGATTCCTTTTCCCTTATCTTTATCTTGATTAGGCTTAGCAGGAGGACTGACATCATGTGTGGTAGCGGGGTTTGGGATGACAGGCTCTTCAGGCGTGCTGAGAAGTATTGGAGAGGCGGGGGCATCTGGAGTGGCAGGAGTTGCACTAATGGAGGCAACGTCTCCAATGGGAGGATTTGTGTTTCTGGTATCTGATCCTGACCTAAGTTCAACCATCTTGAAAATGAAGTTTTCTAAAACCGAGAGATTGATCTCCCACCGTGGTCGCCAATAGTTTTAAGTGCAAAATAATGTACTGCAAAAGAGTACTTTCAAGTTCGAGAGATGAAAATCGAAAAAATCTAGCCTAAACCAAGACAATGGCCGTTCCAGACTTGTTTCGGTCACAGATGAGGAGATAGGTTTGGTCTTATGGAGGGAAGCAGAGAAAGAATGAGATCAGGTACTGGTTGAAAAGGTATTATGTGGTTTCTGAACAACTTAAGAAAATGATGGTTGTCGAAGACAACTTGGTTTTCCCCTAAGATTTTGCAAGGATTTCACAAGCCGTGAGTTATGAATTAAATTGAATTTCAGTTCAGATTGCGCTAAGTTGAGTTATCCTTGGAAAACAGATGGTATCATATATTTATAGTATGTTCAGAAATACACTGATCTCTTGTTAGTCGTGGAGGAAAATGGTAAAGTGGAGATATTGGAATCATGGGGTTACTTCCGTGAGGATAGCTTAACCGTCGGTCATGCACACTACCCATTACGCTAACGTTTCCCACGAACATAACTTCTTTTTAAGTGGGTGTCACACCACAACTACCATAGACCGCCAGACCAAAACCCTAATGTAAATCCCCCCATTTGCGACATGTTTTACATCTATGTTGAACAATACGTATAACTTGTTATTCGAGTCAACTTGTGTTGAATTGTTGATCTTGCTATCACTAGACGCTGATTCTTAGCAATACTTATTATAAGAGAAACACCTAAGGATGTGAGATGCCTTTCGTGCTTAAGAGCATAAATACTCAGGAAATGCCTTAGGCATTTTCTTGACCAGAGTATGTATTGACATGGGATTACCTCTATCACAATACATTGAATGGTATGTTCAGTAAATCGTAAAAACAGGCTTGGCCATAGATGACCAGGGCACGCCATAGGCTGGCGCTGCCTGTCAGCTTAGTTTGGCCAAGTGGCCAATGGCGCCATAGGCTGGCGCCGTCCAAGAAGGGAATTGGCCAAGTGGCCAGGGCACGCCATAGGCTGGCGCTGCCCAAAATCTAAGTTTGGCCAAAGTGGCCAAGGGCGCTATAGGTTGGCGCCGTCCAAGAAGGGAATTGGCCAAGTGGCCAAGGCAGGCCATAGGCTGGCGCCGTCCTCGAAAAGGTTTCCCAAAAACTAGGTTTGGCCAAGTAGCCCCGGGCGCCATCCAAGAAGAGGTTTGGCCAAAGTGGCCGAGGGCGCCATAGGATGGCGCCGTCCAAAAGATTTAAGTTTGGCCAAGTGGCCAGGTCATGCCATAGGCTGGCGCTGCCCAAACAGGCTTGGCCAAAGGTGGCCAAGGCACGCCATGGTCGACGTTTCCTGTTTAGGCTTGGCCTTAGGCTGACCAAGCTATGCCATAAGCTGGCATCATCCAACAGGATTGGCCATAATCTGGCTAAGGCACGTCATAGGCTGGAGCTGCCTGTTGAGATCGACCATAGACTAGCCAAGGCATCTTTTACAACAATAGTCGTCATGGCTAGTCCCACTTTTCCGGTCAAATCATGAGTCATAATGGCTACACCGAGTGGTGATGCTGCCATAGCCCATACCATCAATAATTGGTGTTAAAGGGGCTTATGTACCCATGATCACCTTTTTATGACCAGAATCGCTGCAGCAGTCCTGCTCTCCCGGTTAAATGGTGGCTCGCTATGCTTTGTTGGGTAGCTGTAAAGACTCATCTTTTCGAACATGGGTTTATTCTAAACCCGTTACTTTTTAGTTTACTGACCTTTAATACCCACCGTGTGAAACAGTGCATTTATATTATTTTACAATTTTATCCTTGTGTCAAAATCCACCATCAACACCCGTATATGGAGTTGGTCTAGTTTAATGAACTCTGGTGCCTTGGCATTGGTTATGGTACTCTTCTTTTCCACTTTGTTGGCTGGCTTGTTTTGATTATGCTTGAAGTTTACAGAGACTGTTGGAGCATCATTGTGCACAAAAATTGTGAGGGTAACCCGTGCTTCAGGCTTTCTCATATAATCAGCAACCTCCACTGAAGAAAAAAAAGAGGAGAAAAGAAGCTCGCAAGGGGTTGTTTTCCTTTGAAAATGCTATCGACAATCTGAGCTCTATCATGTACTGAAGTAGGAGTTGGTGTAGCAATATAATTAGACCCGGATGCAAGTGGACTCCTAGATCCGCCAACCCGATTTTGTTTTCCTTTAAGCCCAGCATTACTCTGGTTCGCCCAGTTGTAGAAATACTCGAGTCAAAACCCAACTGCAGACCCGCATCCAAATTAACCTACTTTTTTACTCGGTTTCAAATAACTCTCGAGTTGTTTGCGCACCTCTTTCTTAGATACTGGCACCCCCACAAGTAGTGGGCTGTCAAAGTGTAATCTTCTTATAAAATATTCTTTCTCTTTTCCATTATTACTTCCCTTTTGATGATTTGATTCATTGGTATTTTTTGCAGGTTTGCCAGGGATAGAAGCAGACGGCAAAACTGAATCTTGATGATTACATTCGTCAGATGGAAGAACATTCTCTCCAGGTGTGAAGGATGTTGGCACAGCCGTTCTTTTCTTGGTAACAGGAGTCCAAAATTGGCCCAGTTTATCCCTAGTTGAATCAATGTGATTTGGTAGTTGGTGCAGACTCAGTTGTTCAACGCCTGGTTGATCCGTATTTGAAACAGTCCCACCAAAAAATAAGAACTCATGTATATGATGCTTTCTTTTATTCAAATGTGGAGTGTTCAATGTATGTGATGAAGACGATAAAGCATTCAACAATGGTTTTGTTGGAGGTTCACGAATAAAAATCCCAGAAGACCCACATTGAATAACACCCCTAGGTTGTCGAAGATGTTGTTGAAGAGGGTTCAAACTGGTGTTATTAAACACTTTTTCAGAAAGGAGAATACTAGTTCTCATTTTGGTATTGACTCTGTTTTTTTGCCATGGGGTTTATGAAAGGAAAATTCCTAGATAGGGGTTTTGAATAAATTGACACTCAAATTTTATGTGACCTAAACAACCACACCTAGCACAGATTAGTGGGAGGTTTTCGTACACATACTGAGTCCAAGTAGATGCTCTATCTATTTCTACAAAATCACCTGGTAAAAACGGCATCCTGATGTCCATTCTAATCTTGACTATAGGGATTCAATAATCAACAGCTAGGACATCACCCACTTTTCTCAACAAACCCCTAATACTAGACTCTTGGCAATCCTTGAACGGTAATTTTTTAATGTGCATACTGAATATTGCATGGGACAAACGGGCTTCAGAATTGGTGAGGAAAGTGTTCCAATCTTCGATTAAGACGACGCTCCATGAACACTTTGTATGATTCTTTGTCAATAGTAGTTTCGATCCTTGTAATATTCATAGGTGCCCATTTTCCTCTGATCATACCCTTGAAAGCAGGAAAAGACATATTCTCTCCAAGGACCTTAGCTGCTAAACAAACATCCTGGTGGTCTTGCATGAGAGTTTTCATCTTATGAGTGATGTCTATCTCATCTGACTAATAGACCTGATGTCTACATGGTTGCAAGACGATTTTGAAATTCAAAAGAATTTGATAGAAGAAGATAATTAATACCGAATACAGACACAGGTGAAGAGCTTATATAGCTCAGAGAGTTGGACTCGATCAACACTAATCCACACACGTGCTAGCCACACGATTACAGACAGAATAATCTTACACTCTCATTACATTCAATTGCACATGAACTCTTCACACACTTTAGCAAACCTTACTCTATTACTGACTCTTGAACCTTTCCTTTACCTCTTTCTTTTTGTTTTTGTTGTTGTCCCATAACGCCTTACTTTGATTGTTTAAGATTTGAAAATGGAAAAGTAGAAAACTATAAGGGATTTTTTGTACTTTGGTTTAGAAAAAAAAATGAAAAGGTGGGATTTGTTTACTAACAGTTATCCTCTCTAGAGAGTAGTGGAAGACAAGGTTAAGTTGAGGAGGTATAAAAGAAGAGGATGAGTGAGGCGAATATGGATTGATGATATTAAAATTTAAGAAGTTTACACTCTGATCATAATTTCCATTACCTCGTTTGCACCGTGACAACACAAATAAGAATGAGATTTCAGCAGGCGTGCTAGAATGGTGGCTGATGGCAGAGTTTTTTTTTTTAGGATAATGACGTGAGGTTCAAAAATAGAGAGTGAAAATAAAATGGTTTCATTGTAACCTCCGCAACCATGAATGCATGCAGGAGAGAAAAGAGAACAAGAGCAATAACTTCTCTATAAAGCAACCTAAAAAGAACCAGCTAGTAAAGTATGATTAAGTTATAGAAGAAAGTGCTTAGAGAATTTACCTGCTAACACGCAAAAAATCCTAATCTCTTACCCAAATCCACTTGAATATGCCCTGCATGCAGCCTAAATCCATGACTACAAACCTAATTAATGGGACTATCTAGCATGCATTCATATTTACCAAGGACTATAGTTTTGATTAATGGACTCTGAAGCTATAAGCCATTAAATGTGATCTCTTCACTTCTTCAGTTCACTTCTTATGCTCAAACTGGAAGGTTGACTAAAGGGTCAATGGAGACGGCCAAAGTTGACCCTAGTATATAAAGTACCTAATTTCTCTTACCTTAGTTACTTACTAAGTGTTCTATCTCTCTTGGGTGTATTTTTTCTATTATTTAGCAACTACAGGGAGTTCAATAAATGAATGCATACTATTTAACAACTACAGGGAGTTCAATAAGTGAATGCGTATGTGAAAAGACGAGGGTACCGAGTACACCACCAATCTTTTATCTTAGTCCACCTATAAGTCAAACCTTGAACGGTTCCTGTACTCAAGAACTCAAGAACAAGATCTCCTTCATATCTGATTGATTCACACAAGGGAGTCAATGCACGAATCCGAAAGGCTAGGTCAACAACCAAGTACGATACTTTAATTATAAATGACAAGTCAAATATAATGCGGAAATAAAGTAAAGTACACACAAGATTTTTGTTAACGAGGAAACTACAAACTCGTAGAAAAACCCCGGAACCTTGTCCAGTTTGAATACTCTTAAGAATTAAGCCGCCAACACACCTACTCTCAGACTTCGGACTAGCTGGTGCAGACAATATGACCCTAACATGACTATTAGTCACAAAGATTTCCCCTCAGTATTCCTACGCCTCCAACTATAGCAAGGGCCAAGGTGGTCACGCACATGTACTCCCTTACGCAAACAGATGTCATTTACTGTCTTACGCAAGAGTTGCCTCACAACCCGTCGCGAGGACTATCGCTACCCGACCTCCAATCCGACGATTACAACCTTATGGACAACAACCAAATAGTGGTAGGTCAAATCTCTAGATGATATCCTTTGTAACTAACAAATATTTCACCTAAGTTCTATTACACCAAGAGCGAGGATATTTAAGTTTACTTGGTAATAAACTCCTCGAGATATCGATCAAGGTTTCAAAACCAAAACTCCCGAAAGAGCAACCTTGTCGTCCCAGTTGGAATCAAGCAGATAGTTGTAGCAAGTACGATATGATATGACCATGAAGAACAGTGTACCTGCAAAGAACAAATCTAATAACATCAATCTTGATTCCACTCAATATCTATAGTTTAGGCACACAAACCGAAAACGGCTTGCTGACAAATCCAGGTTAATAGATAAAGAGTATGTTCTAATCACATGAACGATCTTGAATGGCCTTATAGCAGAAAAGAAGGACCATAGAATAAACAAGATCGCAAAGTTTGATAGACGTGATAGAACATAACACAATTACAACACAACGAAGACTAGAAAAAATAAACTAGTTTCCCGTAAGAGGTACTTCTAGGCTTCTCGATCCCTAGAGAAGACTTACTCGCAATTCTAGACCAAGAACAAAAGCTCAAAGTTAACTGAAAAGAAAAGCGGCAGACACAAGCTATAGATCCGAAGAAAATCTTGGTAGAGGGATAAAGATTTCAGGAGAGACACCACTCCTATTTATATTGACTAAGGCTTAGCTTTGAAATGAGGCTAACTTAATTTCGGAAATCCTTTAAAACACATTTCCATATTTGTTCTGAAATTCCTCACTTAGACTCATAGCATTTAATGAGATCTAATACTCTAGCATTTTTACATTAATGAAAAATATAATTCATATCTGAAAATATATTTTCAATAAACGTTTAGCCAAGAGCAATCAAAGCAAATAATACTCATAAGGTATATTTGGATATTTCATTAGTTCTAAATATGGTGCTTACCAAATATGCTCCATGGGAAAGAGCTCATTTCGAAAACGTGTCCTTTAGTTTCGAAAATCTCCTTATTATTACTTCCAAATGTCGTCATCAACTTTAACAATGCCGACATCACTTCCTAGGCTTTGCTGGACGGGCCAGAGCGATCCTAGGTGGAAGTGGGATCTGGTCCAACGTGGTTCAACGTTCCGCATAAACGTATCATAACAGACGTGGACAAGCCTTGTGTGTTAAGCTTAAGTGAACACGTAGGTTCAAAGGACATTCCGAATCACGCCAAAAGATATACCATCTAAGTACAGTGCATGGTTCATCGAGCAATAGCAAAATGTTGAATCTCCTGAATTCTTGATTCCAATATAGATGATCACGTTAATGATATCCAAGAATTCAAATCAAAACATCAAATGAATAATCAAATGAATATTTGATCAAGTAGTATAATCATACGAAGATCTAATCACGTACAATATTAATCAAAAATCACGTGTCTACTAGCTAGAGCGACTAACCATATTTCTGATTATGACTCAAGCCAACTTAGTTGTACATTGAAGATGAACAAATTCAAACTTTAAACTGAGAATATCAAACTCATTAATTCGTTGAAGCACAAATCAAAATGATAGAGTTTGAACTTCGAAAATATGCATTCCGAGATAACCAAATTAAGGTTTCGAAACCCATATACTGTTTGGCAGAAACCAAATTAAGGTTTCGGAATCTAAAGTTCATATATGACCAGAACCGAATTAAGGTTCCCAAATCAAGTTAAATATAGCGAAACCAAAATGAGGTTTCGAAATCTAGATTATGGTTTAATAAAACATTGGTTAAGGTTCGAAACAAGAAACACATATTAATTTCGTCACAAATGTTTTGTGTCGAACTTGAGGGTCCATGTGGTCAAGTTCGACACCGGTCTGAGGCGTTTTGTCATTGACGCACAGGTTTATTTCCCAGTTCACATAAACCTTTAGGAAACCTCAGGGTCTACTAGACCTTTTAGAACTCACATGGTCAAGACTCATTGATCTTGATTCTCAAGTCACTGTTAGCCAGCAAATATTGTTTCGAACTCATGTTCTCTCATTGGTAACAATATTTAAGTTTCAAACCAATAGCTTACGGATATGAAAACCAGATTATGGTTTCAAAGTCAACGTTTAGTTTTACCAAAACCTACATTGAGGTTTCGAACATTGAAAATCCATAAGATGAGATAACAATAATGTGGTTTCGGAATCCAGAAGTATGATATGACATACGAGATGTTCATATACAGAATCAAGTAATGATTCAGAACTTCAGCATTCAGAGCCAAACCATGACGTAGTATTCGAACTCAGAAAAAAAGTATATCGAGTCTACATAACATAAGTGTGAGTCACGATCTCACTTATATTTAGCTCATACAAGTACTTGCTAATCAATCCGACATAGTCAGACTAGGTAAGTAGAGACACAATACTGTGATGGATTAAATCTCGTAGTATTACCGAGACAACATCACACTGCTATATCCAACTCGAAGGTTTTAGGAAAAACCTTATATTACTTAGAGACGGAGAAGAAAAGAAAGCTCTAAGCAATATGAAACATCATAACTTCAACAACAATATCGCAAGCGATAAAGTGAAGTTATATCTTAAGGCACACTGATCACAAGTGATCAAGTCATAACGTAAAGCTTAAGAAGAGAGTTATGTTTTGTCTTTTGTAGCACAAGTGTAAAAGATAATGGAATCCCGTTATTTAGTTTCAATAACCTCTTGAACGATGAAGTCGGATGCCTTCGTTTGATCTTCAGTCTTCTTCAACTCTTCAAGTACGTAGTGATTCTAAATCCTACCAAAATCTTCCACAACCTAAAGTTAACTCACTCATGAATTTACCTAATGTGTGTTATTTAGCGGTCGAGTTTTGATCACTAAATTTGACAACTAAGCTTGAGATACCAACACTTAGTGAGGTTGACTGAGCCATGCTCTAACAGTATGCATAAGTCTTTCATGCAATTTTTTATCTTTCTAACCATGGGTCATCATATATTATCCCGGCATATCACTTAGATCGGTAACATTGATCCTAACAACCCGCATCTTAAGCACAATACACAAAAGTAAACATCCATTCCACGCAAATTTCAGATAATATCCTAAATTTTCGGTTCAGAACATAATGAATAACTGATGATCGGTTATCCATTGACAGGCCTATGATAAACCATCAGAAGGTTTTTATTCCCCTGTCGGATTACATATATTTAGTACACAATTTTGCCTCAATTTTTCATAGTTCAAAATTAATGTACTAATATTTTATTACAATATATAAATGTAATTAAGTTATGTATAATTATCTTTTATTATTATTAATGAAATTGAAGATTTTAATGCCCCTCATTCCTTTTTAAATAAAATAAAATAAAAGCATCTACAAATATATTTTCGGCGAAACTCGGAAGAGGCTTTATTGATAAAAGGAAGGTATCTAGTAGTAAAAATTGATATGCGAATCGTTCTTCCTGAGTCAACCCTATATTCATCAAGATTCCTATCCTGAACTCCTTTTCCATCAAACCTTTTGATTTCACGGAGTTTCTTAGCAGTTACTAGTTCAATTCATCACCTTTTTAGGGTCTTAATCCTTTTTCTTCCTCTAGGTATCGTATCCATGACCATGGCATGCTTCAAATGGTCTACGTTTAGTAGCCTGAAAAGAACTCTTTCCCAGTTTTTATACCTTCTGTTAGTTCTTAACTAGGTCTCTCAAGTGCTACTATCGATTTCTTACAAGCGTATCTCTGCACTCGAGATACTTCCTTCTATCTTTCTTTCTTGTAGAGTTTACCTAGGTTGCATGCTGTTTTTCTACACTTGTTCAATTTCGTCTGTGGTTTTTTCTTTTTTATTTAGTTTTTCCTTCTTTCCTTGTTAGATTTTCGCCAGTCCTACTGTTCGTGTCAGGATTTCCTCCCGCACGCCTACTTCTTCTAAGGATCTTTATAGGCTTGCAAATCATTGCTCTTAGTCTCTAGTTTTTGGTACTCACAAGGAGGAGTTTTTTTAATGTGTTTTTCTTTACAATTAGATGTGTGCTTCTTCCATATATATGTTCTTCTTTGTTTTCTCTTACGTCTTTCATATCTTCTATTCCTTCTATTCCTTTTTGCTGTCGTACCTTTTGTACTGATTCCTCTCTTACTTCCCCTTTGAATCTTTCGTAAACGTCCCTTCTGCACTAGATTCTCCATTACTCTTTACTTTACACTACTTCAATTTTTCAGCCATGAGTACACCCACCTTCGACCCTCATCCCAACCTACATGCTTCAACATGCATAGTTGTGAAAGTCCTTGGTAATAATTCTGCTGCTAACATTGTTCGAGGTCGATTGAAGACTTTTGGGTACCCATTCAAATACATAGAATCGCCAAATCACAGGATAAATGGATTATCAAAGTGACACTTTTTAACCAGCAGGATAAAGATACAATTCTAATGGCTAGGACGTGGACTCTAGGAGAGTTTAATGTGCTTGTTGAAGATTGGAGTGTATACAATCAAGCACCAGATAAATGCTTCACCACGGCCAATTTCTTCCTTCAGATGCAAAATTTGCCATCAACATCCAGATGTGCAGATGATTGCTTCGTAGGGTTGGAATTATCATATATATGGATCTCTCTAAACCAATCCCTAGAATCCTTATTACTATGAACCTTAACTTTCCATTTTGGCCTGGTCATTATACGGTTTATCAGGGAGTTAAGGTCTGGGTAGATTATGCCTACGAGAATCTATGCTGTCATTGACCTCATGTGGAATGATTACACATACATCTTGTAACTGTTCAGCTTCTCCAAAACATTTTCTCTATCAATTCCGAGCAGCTAACAAGGATTTTCCGTCTCACAAGTTAACAAGTACATTTATGAGGGGTAAACTCATCACTGACATGCATGGTGGAGGTTATCAGGTACCAACGATTTAGGGTTCATTCTTATTCTACTTCACAATTACCGAGTTCTTCTGGATTGCCTCAGTCAACTCGACTCAGTGACTCGACAACAAGGCCTGTTCCAAATCGGTTGTCCCCTTCCTTAACAGATAAGGGGTACACATGGGTGCCGGCTAACAACCAACATCGTAACCAAATGCCAACGTTGTTGAAGTTCCAGATTCACCAAGATTTATCGACAAGCCGCCTTTGTCTGATATTCCTTCTGACTTATCTAGCAAAGTGGCAGGTTCTGACACTCTTTTGAACAGTCTCGCACGTGTTCAACTTAACTCATCCTCACCTGTCAACGCAGACAAGTTGGTCCAAGGTTAGGGTTTGGGTACGCGTTCGATATCTAACCCATCTACTCCGTCTGAAAATGCTGGCCCTACTCAGTTTCATGGGCTTCTATTTGGTTACCCGATCTCGACGAAGAAAGGAAAAGAGAAAGCCCATGTTGATGACCCAACTTCCTCTTCTGATACAATCGACATGGTTCATCGAGGTAAGTATCCACTCTCCAATTACCTCAACCTATAATTTGGATCAGATGTTGCTGAGTATATCCAACGTCCACAAGTATTTTTTAGACTTGATATTTCTTGTGTTGATGGTATACCTTCGGTTTTAGTACACCATGGTCACAGTTCAATACCCCTTAAAACATATGCTAGACGTAAATCTCGATCTGTAGAACGTCTGTCAGCCCAGCTTGTTCGACAAATGCATGACACCATTCCTGAATTTGGTGCACCACCCCCTCAGGCTAAAGTTCACAAGATTAAGCATTTGGATGACATCCAAGACCCTACAGATTTGGCATACAGAGACAACATCTTGGTTAATCAGATAGAATTACCAACCTTACGTAAACGTAAGGGTCACGAATATCCCCAGCAATCTGATCAAGAATGGTTCAATTTTTCAAGGGAGTTTTCACCATTACTGAGTTCTCAGTTCAATTGGCAACCGGTCCAGCAACAACCTAGGGTTATTCCTCAAACATATATATTCCCAATAGTAAAGAATCCTGCTG
Organism: Papaver nudicaule; assembly: GCA_023529015.1. NCBI lineage: Eukaryota > Viridiplantae > Streptophyta > Magnoliopsida > Ranunculales > Papaveraceae > Papaver > Papaver nudicaule. Next base: position 15,123 of record JAJJMA010178927.1, read on the forward strand.
ATATTGAGGATACAACTGAGTGACTTACCCCGTCTCCCATGCATAATCCATCTTGGAAAATTACATTGGATGAGGATGAAGTTGCAATTGCAGAGACCTTAGCTCAAGGAATGCGAGTGTCTACCCCTAGTCACTCGCCAGCACAATGACTTCTCATGGCCCTAACCATTGGATGATGCAGCAGTGTTCAATGGTGATTGGGTTAATTGTGTAAGATTTAATTTATATATACTTTGACAGGAT
>JAJJMA010178929.1:0-10835 GCA_023529015.1 Papaver nudicaule
TTGAACACCGCATAGTACAAACTGTCTACAACCACTAGCCTACTATCTGACTTCGGTCTGGGATGTAGCAGATACCAATTCAAGCCTTCTAAGTGAACTGGCTACTATCGCACTCCTTATGTCTCTAGATCCCCCACAGATCGCCACGCACTTGATTCCCCTAGCTGACGTCCTTTACAGGCCTAAGAGTTGCTTTAACCGCTGTTAAAGGCTTGTGTCAATAATTCCAGCTTTGCAACCTCAATTATCAACTGTATGTTTGAACTGTCCTATATCAGTTTGACATACACAAAGTGACTTCCTTCGGATTGCTCCAGGTCATACGAAAATCTACTTACAAGCGGGGGCTGGCAAGTATACCGAGTAAATTATGCCCAACTTGTCTCTACCTCAGTTGTAAAAAGAATCACTTAAGAAACTTATACAACTAGAGCTAACTAGGTCTTACAACATCGAATGTAGTCGTGCGTTGCTTCCTTTCAACCCTGTGTGTAACGTATCAGTTCTTGAATGGTCTTATTGCAGAAGAGAAGGACCGTAGAATAAATAAGAATGTGATCAGGTTACCAAGGTTACAGGTTAATCCGATTTCAACCACTAAGGTCTCAATCTCCTACCTGTGCTTCCCAACTCTCAAGAGAAGTCTTTATAGTCGTTAGGTAATTCCCAAAACCTACAAGTGATTTGCAAGCAAACCATTGCTATGGAAAAATTGCACCGAATGTATCTTGTAACCTTAGTATTCGTGGGAACCAATACTAACATAACACATGGTTATGTAGACAAGAATGCGATCTCAATCGCTATTAGTATCTCTATTAAAGTAGCCGACTATTTCGAAAGATAGAATAAGTAGAATAAAAGAATTTCCATAAAAGTCATAACTCCTACTAACCTTTTGTCGATGAGAATAATTGATGTCTTCTTTGTCTTTACAGTCTCGTCTTCAAGGTCTCTACTAATTTGTCGATATCCCAATTCCGAAATCTAAACTCTAGTAGGCTAAATCAAGAATTGTGTTTTGACATCTAACACTTACAACTAGCTTGACATACCAACGCTAGTGGGGTTGACTGGACAATGCCCCAAGACTTGTGTTTTGACACCTAAGACTTGAAAGAGAGAGAAACTTAGCCTCTCTTTGTGCACTAATCTCCTCTGGTCTACGAGCACGTTCCTCACTGAAACTATTTATCTTTGAATCGAATTAATAAAAGGTCTAGTTCTTGCTTAACACCTTTTAAGTTTAATCTAATTCGTTACACTATTCATACTCGATTATGTTTATCAGTCCCATAGTATTAGGATTAATCGATGGCTGTGATGTGTGTAATCCCTTATCATATTTTACACGTCTACACTAAAATTCATAGTTCAACACCTATGAACCGCTACAAGAATACCTACTCACCAACATGGTGGATATAAACACACAATATAGGAGTTACTTTGTTTTCGAAAAGAAAGTACGTCCTAAAACTAAAACCCTACCTTTAAACAAGCATGGCTGCTAATAAGGATTACCAATTTGCCTGTGAGTGTACCAAAATCTATATAAGACAACATGTTTTGCATATGGTTCGGTACACCCCAAGTAAACTAGTAACCCCCTTTAGCAATGTTGGAAACAAGGGGCGTCGGCCCGCCCACTCCATTCTTTCCTAAGGCTGGCTCTATATATTCTAGGCAGCACAAAACATACCGGAAAGCTGAACCTCTCTCTTTTCTCTATTTATTCAAGAAACTGTGAACTTAAATCCCGTGATTCCCCCTCTCCCTTTAACCCCATTTATTACGATCTTGTGATCCGTCTCAGTTAACCTAAATTAATCTTTCTCCCTCCTTTCTTCATCACATCTGTTCTGTTGAAACCTAGTCTAAAAATTCCCCAATTTTGTGATTAAAAACGATAACTTCAACTAATAGTAATTTAGATTTGCTCAATCTCTGAATTATAATGGACCCTTCAATCATGAAGCTCCTTGATGATGACGAGGATGAAACTATACATTCTGGGGCTGACGTAGAGGCATTCACTGCTGCTTTAAATAGAGATATCAAAGGAGAACCACCATCTACTTCTGAATCATCAGATACTGGTAATACTTGCTCATTGGATACCATTTTTATTTATACCTAATCTTGCAAAATTTAGCTTAGAAAGATAAAGGAAAGATTTTTACTTGAATTCACTCACTAATTTATCGTTCAGTTTAGGATTCTAGGGTTTACATTTTGTTCTTCTTTGCTGAATTTTTGTGGGTTTAACTAGAGTTTTATGTTTGTGATAATTTGGAACTGTAGGAGTAATGTCTCAGGCAAATAATTCTGCTTTAAACCAGACGTTTGAACAATGGCACAATTCGGTTAAAGAGAAAAGTGCGACGGCCAAGAAGAAGGAATGAATAATTCGGAACCGCAAGAGCAACAGCAAAAATCATCTGAAACTGATACAACAAAAAATGGAAGTAGTGCTGAAAGTCAGCAGCAACAGAATGCGTCATCGCTGGAACACACTAAGCTACCAGTTCAGCAGCAACATAATGCATCATCACTGGAACACAATAAGCTACCAGGTCAGCAGAATCAGTCTCGAGATGATCAACTACAACCACAAGGGGAACAGAATGCACCTCAGGTTAAGCAAGAAAATGTAGCTGCTGCTGTCCAGATGCCTGAACAGAGTACTGCTCAAGTTGCAGAACAGCAGGTGATTTCAGGAAACCAGCAACCATATCAAGTACAGAAATCGAATAATCCATCTGTGCCATCAGCAGAACAAGTGAATAACTCGCAGAGCAGGAACAAACAGGTACCGTTTGGGTTGTTGCTTCCGACGATTATGCCACACCTTGAAAAAGATAAAGCGTGGCAACTTAATTCGCTATTTACAAAATTGAGGGTGAGTCTAACTTGTGACTATCTTGGAAAATTTCGTTGCCACCTCTTTAGGACGACCTGGTAAATCAAATTGGTTATTGTATTGACCAATATTTTATTTGTTCTCAGAATAATGAAATTAACAAAGATGGATTCGTAAGGCATATGAGGAGCATTGTTGGGGACAAGATGCTTAGAATGGCAGTTCACGCTGTACAAACAAAGGTAGATTGTAACATGCTTACAATTTGATTAGACAAAATAATGCTTACTAAAATTACCACATATTATGTCAGGAAGTGGCTAAAGATCTGGCTGCTCGGAATGCACAAACTGCGGCCCAACAATTTCAGGCACGGTCTCGAACTTCTTACCGTATTCCATTCCGTATAAGTTGTCGGATCATATCTTAATGCTCCAAAGTTCATATAATCCTCATTTGTTCTCACATTTTCATTTGCAGGGTCAAAGACCCCCAGCAGAGTCGTCACAAGTTTCCAGTTCAACTGCTCAGTTGCAGACTAGTTCAAGCCTGCCGACCACAGAAAAGAACCCTCAAAAGTCCATAGTGACAGAACATTCCTCAGCTTCGCAGGGAATGCCTCCAAACCAAGCCGCGGCTGCCTCCATGAGCACAGTTAACCAAGAAAAGGAGCAGCAGCCTGTTTTATTTCGAGGACTTACGAAGCATCAGCAACAGCATATGCATATTGCACAGCCATCATATTCAATATACGGCACTAATATGGGAAACTACCCTGCTCATGCATTTCCTGGGGCACCTGCCAGTGCTGGATTAGCCTCCTTAAGACCCCAAAGTCAAGATTCGCAAATGAGGCAGCCCACACTCCATCACGGAATGGGATCTTCTCAAATAGGAGGGGTATCTCAGCCCATGAACATGATGAATACACCCAAATATGATCCCCAAACCTCTAATGGTGAACCAAAGAGATTCCATGGTGGACCCCTTCCCCATCCGTCAAGCCAGTCCACTTTGCCACATGCTCATTGGCAATCCTCCATGAACAAAGAGCAGAAAGTTAGTGCCTTGCCTACAATTGCTCCTGTAAAACAGGAATCAGCTGATCAGACTCGGGACCAGCAACAACAGCAGCAGAATTCTCAAACTTCTGGTTCCCTGGGCTCAGCTTCTTTTGGTGTTGTGACACGTGATCAAGGAAATACAACCTCTGGAACAGTAAAAGAGGATATGTCTTCTAGGATTCCTTTTCCAGCATCTACAACTGCAACACAAACACACTCGGCTTTCGTTTCACAACCGGACCCTTCAATGATGGTATTGCTTGCCCCTATTTTCCAGGCCTTTTATGGGTTTTACTTTAATAGTCTTATATTAGATTCTAGAACTAATCCACTGGCTACTTCAAGCTATTAAAGCTCAACTAGTCCTGGATAAGTGTAGTAGAGATATGTATCTGATCAAAATCCTTAATGAGCAATAATATATATACGAGTGTAGGCAGTAGTCACCGGAGCTGCTTAAGATGCAGTTAATGGGCAAACTGTTCCGGATACACACTAGAAAGACAATTATATGCAACTGCAGCCATTAGCAAAAAAGACTTGATACTCTGTCATGTTCATCTGTCCCTATAGTGCTGTTACATGAGATTACTGAAGTCATACAAATATGACGGATCATGGATGCTTAGTAAGTTAGCAAACTGACTAGTCATACTTCGGCAATGTTTTGGTGATAAATGTTAATGCACGATTCTTTGTGGATGAACCTTTATTAATATTTGGCACCTCGTGCAATTGGAGGAGTCAATTTGATAAGTCAAAGCATGTATCGGAGTGTACATTTTTTTATTCTTGCTGGTACTAATTATTTTGATTTCAGATGCATTCTCAGGTTACCTCTACAACTGCTCCACCTGGGGCTGGAATAAATACAAAGACTACTCCAAAAAAAACTTCAGTTGGCCAAAAGAAACCAATCGATGCACTTGGAACTCCCTCGCCTGTGGCAACGTGAGCAGTTTCTTTACTTGTTTTTCTTTCTTGCCGAGTATCTTCTATGTCCCTGCAGTTCCAGCTCGTTTATCGATTGAATAATTTGTGATGTTAAAGTATTTTGTCTCATCAGTAAAAAGCAAAAGGTATCAGGGGGGTTTCAGGATCAAAGCATTGAACAACTCAACGATGTTACTGCTGTTAGTGGAGTTGATCTCAGGGTATGATCATTCATTAAGTTTCTTCGTGAAGTCTGTCTTCTTTGCCTTTTGTGGTTAGCTGACAACTTTAGATGTTCGCGATGATTTGAATTCATTATTTATAGGAAGAGGAAGAGCAGCTATTATCTGCACCCAAAGATGACGGTCGGGCTTCAGAAGCAACTCGGAGGGTTGTTCAAGAAGAGGAGGACCGGTTGATTTTGCAGAAAATTCCCCTTCAGAAGAAATTGGCGAAGATCAGTTAGTAGCTCCTTTTCTCTTGCTGTCCTCTAATTCATGTTACGTATTTCATTGCCCGTTCTGGAAATTGTGCTAAATGTATAAAAGGTTTCTTGGTTGAGTATTTTGCCTTTTGTTGTTTATGACAGTGTCAAAGTGTGGTATAAAGAATATAAGCAATGACGTGGAGCGTTGCCTTTCATTGGTGAGATACTAGTTTAGTCTTGCCTGTCTCATGTAGTTGTTTTAGACGTTTCCTTATGCAACTGAATTGCAGTGTGTGGAGGAGAGGATGCGTGGATTAATTAGTAATTTAGTAAGGATATCAAAACAGGTACTTGCGTGTTTCTTTTTCCAGTAGTATGATGGTTGTTGGGCTGTAAATCATCCACGTATCTTGATATTGGATGAAACTTTGTAGAGAGTTGATATTGAAAAGCCGAGACACAGAACTATCATTACCTCAGATGTCAAACGCCAGATCCAATTGATGAACCGGAAGGCCAAGGAGGAGTGGGAGAAGAAACAAGCTGAAGAAGCTGAAAAGCTCCGAAAACTCAACGAAGTGAGTTGCCTGAGCTTTTAGTTTGAGTCAGCCCAATGCATTAAGAGTTCAAATTTATTTTATTTTTTGATTTCTGTATGGAAGTTTCATGTTTCAAGTTTAGTTTGATAAATCTTTTTGGTTTAATAAATTGTGTGTGGTGAGTTTGTCCTTTTCTGTTATGCATTAGTTTCACCCATCTTGTTTTTTTTTTTTTTTTCAATTTGGTCATTACTGTTGTGATATGGATGCAGAAGTGTTAGCAAGGTAATAAATTTCCTCAGACATAAACTGTTTCTTAAAGCATTAGCTACCAACTCTGTTTGGTTATCGGAATACCAGATTGTTTAAATGTGAAAGTAACTCTTACCCGTACCCTATGAAAAAAGTCTTGTCTATTATATTTTTAAACATTGTCTTTTACCATTATATTTTTTGCTCATCTGTTGTACACCTAGCATGAAACTATATGTTCTTTGTTTGTCTTGTATTTATCCACTTCTGTATCTTTAATATGATTGCTAGCAACCATTGGTAGCGCCCCCTTTATACAAGGGGCACCTAGGGAAGCTAATGAGTGCTCTTTCCACCGTATCTAGCAGTCATCCAGGGTTTTCCTTGTAATTCCTATTCAGATGTTCATATTAGGTATATCATTGCCATCTGTATCCTTCTGACAGTAGTTGCCATGTGCTGTTTGCTTCATACATTTTTGGCATGTTCATAAATCAATTAAGAAGGCACCTAACTTGGTTTCATAATATGTTGATTGCAGGCCGAGGGAGTCACTGGGGCTGATGGTGAGAAGGACAAGGATGAAGGCCGTTCAAAGGCGCTCAAGGTATCAGTTATATTAAATGCTTATATTGGTGCCCACCTAATCATTATATTCCCCGTTTAAAGTAACACTATTTAACTCCCCCTCTACATTTGCAGGCGAACAAAGAGGAAGATGATAAAATGCGGACTACAGCAGCAAATGTTGCTGCCCGAGTTGCCGTTGGGGGGGATGATATGTTATCGAAGTGGCAACTTATGGCTGAGCAAGCCAGGCAGAAGCGTGAAGGAGGAACTGATGTGGGATCAGCTTCTCAGTCTGGTAAAGATTCTAGTCGTCGGACTTTATCGAATCCTGGACGAGCTCATAGGGACAGTCAAGGAGCTGAAATCAGAGGTTCCTCTTCTTCAGCATTGGGTATCCATACTTAAACTGTTACTGATCTGCTATTTCTAATTATCTGAAAACCAGACTAACTAATATTCTGTGCCCAAAGACGTTACAACTGTCATCTAACCGATATGGTTTTTGTCATTTTTGTTCTTTATTAAGCAAAATAACTTCATTGATAGATCCTTTGGTCTGCATTGGCTACTAACACTAACATCTCTTGCTCTCTCTTTTTACAGGGTCGATGAGGAAATTTGGGAGGGATCCAGTTCATACAAAGATTGCTCGAAGTATTACAGTTAAGGATGTAATTGCAGTCCTTGAACGAGAACCTCAAATGTCAAAATCTACATTAATTTATCGCTTGTATGACAAGATGTGCGGTGATACAACAGCAGCAGAATGAAAAAATAGAAAATTTGTGTAAAAAACTTCAATACTTTAATCGAGATAATAACAGGTTTCTTCCTATTAGTATCTTTTCTGCCATGTAAACTGTACAACTTCACTAACAATAATAAAAGTAATTTAAAAAAAAGGTCACGTAATTGATTGTCCGGATCAACTCCATGAGAGAAATATTTTGCAAATTCCAGCTTTACTTTGTTTTCGCAACTAGCGAGTAAATTGTTTAAACTTATGCCACTACAACTTGTAAGAAGTGCAAATTTTGTGCCTCCGAGTAGTGGAACTGGCTGTTGACATTAAAGTCAGAAATTGTTCCATTAATGATAGAAAACAGATCACTTGTTAGAACTGACAGTCGACATTAAAACCAGAAATTGCTCCATTAATGAAAACAGATCACTTGCTAGAGAGGAAAGACATCACTTGGTAAAACTGACAGTTCAATACGCTAAACACATCACTTCCTTGCTAGTGGCAGCGCAACGACCGGTTATGTCAGACTATAAAAATTAAAAATTGTGAAATCAAAATCAACGATAAAAAATAAACCGTAGCCCACCCAGATCTCTTGAGCCTTATAAAAAGAATAATTCTCTTCCATTCTTTATTCCTCACTAATTTGTGTAACAGAAAGAAAACAATACAAATCTACAACTTCTACACAATCCATCGATCAATGGAAACAAAAACCCCAAACATGACCACCACCACCACCACCAACAACAACCTTTCGTTCACTCACAATGATATTTCCTTTCAAAAAATTAAGATCAATGTCTCTTCACCTCGCACCAATGTTTTTGATTCACTCCTATCCTAAAACTATTGCTTGTGAACATATAGTTGGTTTCTTTTTGAAAAGTGATTCAGGGGCTTCAGTTTTTTGATTTTTTTTGAAGCCCCTGCACTATTTACTTCAAATGTCCCCACGAATTATAAGGGGGTGTAAAAAAACGTGAAATGACTAAGTTAACCTTATACTAATTTATACTAATTTTTACCCAAATTTACCCACCCTAATTACAAACATAAATACTTATATCCCACACAAAAAAATCAAAACATCAAAATTTCTCCCCTCTCTTCTCCTCTCTTACCTCTCTTTTCTTCCCCATTTCCTCTCCACATTTCTCATTTTCGAGTTTTTGATCATGGATGGAACCAAAACTGATGCAACAATGGAGCAGCAAAGGTAAGCATCCAAACCCACTCTTTTGTTATTGATTTTGGTGCTAAAACTAGGTAAGATTCACTCCATGAAAATCAAAAAACGAGTTCCAGAACTACTTACGGCTGGCTATTAGAGCCGTAAGTTCTACTTACGTCTCGCATCTGAAGAACAACTAGCCGTAAGTAGTTTGTTAGGTAAGCCATTAAAGCTTCAGATCCAAGCCGTAAGTTCAGTTTACTAGCCGTAAGTTAGTTACGTCTCATTTCGATACTCTAGTTACTAGCCGTAAGTTTTTGTGAATCAAAATTTTTTTGTCGCAAGGTTACAGGCTGTAAGTACAAACTTAGCAGCCGTAAGTTTAGTTACGGCTGCATATCTATTTGGCTTAGTAGCCGTAAGTCATACTTGGAAGTGTAACTGCACTCTATCAAAAGCTTGTACTGGGGTCATCTTTGCATTTAAGTTTGTTTCAAAATTAAACATTATAATATGACTTCATTAATCAGTTTCGTTGTTTTGTTAGGGAATCTGAACCAAATACATGGGAAGATACTATGAAAGATGAATTAGACCGTACCAAATATCCTCGCATGTCATGGCATGATGTGCATTGTGCTCTCTGGGGACCGCCTTGTCGTGATGTAGCCAGGCATTTTGTGCAGGTAACGATTGACATTGTTCCTGACACCATGTTCAACTAACTAGAGAAACAAAGCTCTAAACGAGCAAGCAATCCCACTGATCATGCCTCAACAGCATATGGTTATCCCCCATTACATGGGAAGGAGTGAAGACATAGAGGCAGAAATTAAAGAAGTTGAAGACAGTCACATGGGCATCACTAGACAGGATTCCTTTTCCAGATCATCGTCACCAGACATCCCACTGCTTTTACCACAGGAAGCTGATGGGCTGGATGATATGAGGATAACTACACCAATATTTCTAAGCAGATTTTTCTAAACATGATCACCATTATATATTGTCTATAACGAATAACATATTTTGTATGTCAACTTTAACTTCTCATCGATGAATGCCAAAATTTGACTTTTGGGAAAGTTAGACATCAATATTACTTGAAATGGTAATGGACAGTCAGTTTTCATTTGAGAAATCATTATGATATTTTTTACTCCATCATGTCTCCTAAATGTATCGGGTTGACCTTTCTTTTTGATAAATTGACACAAAAAGCTTCTGACATTAATTACTAAACAAACAACTGGTATTCAGGAGTGCAATATAGCCGCCTATCAATGATTTTTTTCATCAGCCAAATTAGTTACGGCTACTAACTTGTACAACTTAGCAGCCGTAAGTTTAGTTACGGCTGCTAACTTGTACTTACGGCCTGTAACCTTGCGACACAAAAAATTTGATATAAAGGAACTTACGGCTGCTAAGCAAAGTATCGGTATTAGCCGTAAGTAAGTTACGGCCACTAAGATGGACTTACGTCTTGCATCTGAAGCTTTAATGGCAGCCTAACTTACGGCTAGATGTTCTTCAGATTGCAGCCGTAAGTACTTCTGGTTCACGAATTTTGATTTTCATGGAGTGAATGTGACCTAGTTTTTCAATGAAGTTAGCCTCAATGGAAGGAGATACTTCTAGCTCCATTTCGACGCTTGATTCACTCATTTTGGTTGAGTGAATCAAGTTTTGGTTTTTTAGAAAAAAAAGTTAGGTTTTTTTTTTCTCTCTTCTTCTTCTTCTCACTGATTTTCAGTTTTTGATTAAGTTTTTTTTTAAGTTTGTTAATCATACTTTTGGTTAATCACTGATTATCAATTTGGTTAATCACCGATTAACAAAACATAAAAGGGTAGTTTTGGTATTAAAAAAAATACATAGGGGGAGAGCCAAATTACTTCGGGGAAACTGTGATCCAGGGGCTTCAGTTTTTTTCGAAGCCCCTGAATCACTTTTCTTCTTTTTATTTTTTTTCGACTTTGTCTGTGTTCTTGATTTACATCAGTTAGGCGCAATTCTGTGTGTCTCGAAGGGATCTGTTCATACACATTAAAATCTGTAGATTCCAAGTTGGTTTTGTGCTGCTGAGCGATGAACCTTGCACTGGACAGACTGTTTGCTATGGATCTGGTTTTACTGAAAAAGATTTTAATGTTTGTCTGTGTACTTTAAAAATTAAAATCCTTTCGGTTTGTATGCGAAAAACAAATTAATGAGTAGTAATAATCTTAATTCAATGGCTAATATTTTGTTAGTTGCACCTATGAT
>JAJJMA010178938.1:0-13549 GCA_023529015.1 Papaver nudicaule
AATTTTCTTCGGTACTTTGAGAATAGCTGACACATCGCTTGGACCATGCATGAAAGTGCAATTATCACCCTTGTTGCAAAACCCGTTAAAGTAGAAATAACACGGCACACTGACTTTGCTAACAAGAATGGATGAATGCTGTGGCACAGTAGAAGGCACGGATGAATGTTGTGGCACAGTAGCAGGCACAGATGAATGTTGTGGCACAGTAGCAGGCAAGGATGAATGTTGTGGCACAGTAGCAGGCAAGGATGAATGTTGTAGCACAGTAGCAGGCTCGGAGGATGTCTCAGGTCGTTCTAAAGGCTGCAACAGTAACAAGAGGATCAGATGGCCTTAGCAGACTAAACGTAATACAGTGTTAAAGATGTCCTGGAAATTATACAATCACTAACACATGGGCAAGTCAAAAGGGTGCATTACGCGTAACTGATTGGATATTTGTTGATATAGCATAGAGATAGTTGGCTGATAATTTGAATGAAAAAAATCGAGATTGAAAGACAGGTCCAAGCATTCAAACCCAGAGATGGAATAAACAGAATAATACATTCATTTAAAGCCAGCGATGTTCCCTGTTTGAAGGAGAACAACTATATTTAAAAACTCAAAATTCCACATTTCTAGAAAGCAGTTCTTACAGAGGAAAGCAATTATACCCGTGTGCATATGGAACTGAAATAAGTAATTGAAGTTTGAACTGATAAAACATGGACATAATATGATAAACATGGTCAAAACCGAAAGACAAAGTTCCAAACATTATGAAGCATCTGTCTTCAAGCACCCAGAAACGGAATAAACAGAAGAATACATTCATTTAAGACAATGTTTCCTGCCAGCATAAATGTTTTAAACACAACGAACTCCATTTAAGAAATCAAAAATCCGCAGGAATCGTCAAATGATTCCACATTCATCTTGACCAAACTCCTATTCCAACTTTAACCTAAGTACCTCGTCAGTAATAAAAAATCTGCATAGATATAAAGTGACTCCTACATAAGGCAATAAAAACCACTTAAGCTATGGGCATATGGATGTTGCATGGACATGCAAAAACTATAAAAAAGAAACTCAAACTATCCCAAATGATGCCAAAACTACTACCTTATTCCCCTGATTTGCTACTATTTGCCTAACCTTGTCACAGATTAAACCGTACACACGACGTTAATAACCCGATAACAACAGTATACCACTTTACAAACCATAATTCCACCACCTTCTCGCACCATTACAATATCTCATGAAAATCTCACAAATCACATTAATTAGAAATGACAATTGCAATAAACACAACTGAGAAATCTTACCGGATGTCGAAAAGAACAGGTAGGGTTTAAGCAATTCCCAGCCAACCAATAATAACAATCCCTTGGGTTAAGCCTCGCTACCTCACTATGCCGAAACTCACACTCCATCCCCTGCAAAATCATACTCAATATTCGTACAAAAATTAAACCTAAACACCCATATACAACAATCAACCAAGAAACCATAAACCACGATCAAAAAAATTAGGGTTTTCCATTTTGGGAAACCCTAAGAAAAAACCACAAAGGAAATGTAGATACGAACCTTTTTACAGGTGAGAGGAGATGCTAAGAAATAAAGACAGTCGGTATTTCCTTTCTTTGTATCCATTTTCAGAAAATGACGATCGTTTCTCTCTCTCTCTCAAATGTAGAGGAGTCCAGAGCCTGAAGTTGCGGTCATGGCGGAGAGGAGGAAAACAAGAAGAAGAGCATTCTACATTTTACAGAGACGGAGAACTAGAGAAATGACGGTTCGGGCTTTTTGATAATGACGTTTCACATTAGAAGGCCCATAAAAGTTTTGTAACCTCAATCCTTTCATTTTTGTTTTTTCACCTTATCACATTTTTAGGCCCCTTCCTATGCACAAGGCAGACACTATGGTTTGCCTTGTTTGCCCCACTATGGAAGGGGCAAACACCAAAAACGGGCAGGCAAACTGCCAGATCTGCCTGTTTGCCGGGCCAAATAGACAAACTAGCGCTCGTTAGAGACTCTAACGATGTCGAGAGATTCTTTCTCGATAGAGAGTGTTTCTCTCTGTCGAGAGAGTCTTTCTCTGTCGAGAAAGTCTTTTTTTATAAATAGTTCTTCTCTCCTACTTTTTTGTTATCTCTCTCTTACTTTAAGTTTTTATAATATATCTCATTTATCTCTCCTACACATCTTCCCACAATTATTATTCTAACAAAATAAAATTCAATGGGTCCCTTAAAAAATACTTTTTAATTAGATTTGCCTGTTTTTCCATAGTGCAAAATCACATTTGCCTGGCCACGTGGCCAGGCAAATCACAAAATTTGACCCCTTGCATAGGAAGGGGCCTTAGGTGTTTGAACTTCAGGTATATGATAACATTATGGTTAACAAGAGTGGTTCGTTATGTTCTGATCGCATCCTTGCATTTTGACGAATTATGTTTTTCACGATATTTTTTTATAGATTGTGGCTCACAACAATTGGTATCCGCAGTAATCTCAGTAACTACTATAAACAAAAATCTATAGAAGTTTCTTCATTTACTGGTAGCAGCTCCCTTTTAGGGGTATTTTCCACGACTAGAGATAGTAAGTTCATAAATAACGAGCGTTCATTTATAATCTCCTTATACTATTTTGTCGATTCTAGTTGGCTTTTCCTTTTTTAAGGAGCATAGTCCTTTAAAACAATGGGACGTCCACACTTCATGCTACCTTAGAGGACTCATTTCCTGGGATGGCCATAACCGGTCCAATTGGGATATTAGTATGGGCAAGGGCATTTTTAGTAGGTGAAAGACATTTTTACCAAGTATACCAAGAAGTTTTGTTATGGTTAACTAGACAACTGCTTTTGACAATTATCAAGATAATGTGGAAAAGTAAAAAAGCACACACAAGAAGTTTTGTTAACGAGGAAAACGCAATCCAGCAGAAAAACCCAGCGACCTCATCTAGTTTGAACACACACAGTATTAAGACACTACAGACACTAGTCTACTATCATACTTCGAAGTGGAATGTACTTGATACCGAATTACACCCTCCCAAGAACTTCATTCCCTTAGTTAACATCGTTTATAGCCTAAGAATTGCTATACAGTTCTTCGCGAAGTCTAGCGCTATACTTCCTTTAACAAGACAACTGGTTTTGAATTTCCTTTAGATTAAGCAATAAATGTTTAGGGAAACCGAATCAATTTCGGTTAGGGCTTATTGATCAAGCCTCGCAACGTTGACGAACTTAATACAAGATCTAGTTCGTTATCAATGCGGAATGTTTAGGTCTTACCGCACGCAGTGCGCAGCCTTACGAAGTTTATATCAAATCTTGGTTTTTATGATTGGTTGTTCTTGTACAATACAATCGACCCAAGATACAGGATCAAGAAGTTGAATCCGACATATGCTTCACGATCCTAAAAAAGAAGGTTTTCAATAGTTGTAACCTAATAAAAGGTTTCGAGATGATTACCAACCTTTATGCAAGGATACACAATAATGTGTAGAGGATACAAGTTGTATCTTTGCAGAAGGTCGGTTATTTATATTGTTTGTAAAGGGAGCTTTAGCTTAAAATTAAACGACCATCGAGTAGGGATCAAATAAGTTCACGAACAAACATATACATGAACCGCTCAAAATTCCAACCCAAACTTCTGAAACTGCCTATAGCCAAAGTTTCCTATTGTGATGAAAACGTTCACCTTGACTTATAAGAAGGTCGTGCCAAAATATAGATCACGTAGACCAGGCACAATGTTCGTGTGGGGTACACGAATTGAAAGACAAAAAGGTGGACATGAGTTTTCGAACTATATATAGTTCGTGTAGGGTACGCGAACCTTATTAAGCATTGAAAGTTATGTTTCGGTTTTGACAACACAATTCGTGTAGGGTACGCAAACTATATGACATATATTAAGTTCAAGAATTCCTGAATTTAACAGGTTCGTGTAGGGTACGCAAACCATATGTCAGCTGAGTGCATTAACCTTTCCCACATAGGAAGGTTCGTGTAGGGTAGGCAAACCCGTTGGGTACTTAGTTTGTGAACTAACCCGTTTCCACTCCTAAGCTCCAAATCTTCAAATCACTATGGATTAATCCATTTGCTAAGACTCAAAGAACTATCTTTCATTTTTTTTTATATGAATCAATATATACAACATCTTCGACTATTATATTGACGGAGTGGTAGATACAAAATGAAGGGATATCCTTCTTCTACAAAGGATGTCCTTGAGAATTTTGTACAATTCTACACATCATGGTAAATACTAGGTTTCCTAGTAAGTGATACAGGTGTATATTCACTACTTTAGGAACTTAGGTAACCTCAAATTAATTGAGTGAAGAACTCTATTTAGGGAAGGAAACCTATATAGAGAAGGATTGTTATTAGGGAAGGATTCCTAAAAAAGGAAATAACTTCTAAAGAAGGATATATTTCCTAGATAAGGAAATAGATTCCTAAGAGGTTTAGAGAAACCAAACTACTATAAATAGAGGTGCCTAGCTCATAGCTAAGACATCTAGCATCTAGTATTCTAGAGAAGAATTTTGTGAGGTACTCACTAGAGGTGTTGCAAAAGAAAGCTTACCAGATTGTGAGCGTGAAAGAGAGAATTATAATATTGTCTTGCTCATAATCTATAGAAGATATCTTTTTTCGTAATTTTGTCCTTGTATTTACGTCTTACCTAGTTTTCGTTTATTGTTATTTTGAATTCCGCCCTTATAACTCTAGTCACCAAGAGTACAGAGATTATACGTATCAAGTTGGCATCAGAAGCAGGTTAGATTCCTAGGGAAGTACTGTGGTTTATTGGCTTCACTAGATCTCTCTACAAGAAGCTTGCTGAGTCGTAAGGCAAGAAGACGTTAAGAGGACAAGAGGACCTAGGATGAAGACAGTTGAAGAACCTAATAAGGTCGATGATACTCCAAAGACTACTGAGGAGAAGGTAGCTACGCGACAAAAAAGATATGAAGTCAATTCAAGATACTCTTAAAGAATTGAAGGAATGTATTCTTTGAAATATACTCAAGCCGAAGACAAAGAAGACTAAGACTCCATCTGAGGCTTTGGAAGATAAGGAAGAAGAAGAAAAACCAGAGGATGATGAAGAAGAAGATTTAGAAGAACGAGATGAAACCCTTAAGAAACCAAACCTCTTAGTAAGAAACAGAGTAATAATCTGAAAATCGATTTACGTGTTGAAATTCCATACTTTGATGGGAGCATCGACGTAGAGAAATTGGATGATTGGATAGAGCGTCTAGAGATGTATTTTTCCTTTGACAAGTTCAACTCAGGGAAAAAGATTGCTTGTGCGACATTGAAGCTACAAAAGCATGCTCTAATATGGTGGAAAGCTTATAGAAGACAGAACCAAGGAGCATTGTCGTGGAAGAAGTTCAAGGAAGTCATAAGGAAAAAAATTTATTAGGATGCCTACCTTGAAGAAAGATGGCTAAAGTGGTACAACTTGAAGCAAGCATACAACCAATCTGTGCAAGAATATACTTCAAAATTTCAGAATCAAGTTATGGTTTTAGATTTGGACTTGGGAGATAATGCTATTGCTATCTATATGAAGTGGATCTCTGGGTTCCATGAGTATATACAGAAGGAGTTGAGATGTTTTCAGTCGATAGAATCACTGAAGAAAGTGTAAAAGCCCATGCCATTAAAGATAGGCTTAAGAAAAATGACTCGAAGGGAAACCCAAAGGTGAAATCTGGAGGTACCAGCGTCAAAGGAGGTGAAATAAGCAAAGACGAAGGGAAGTTCAATGACAAAGGAGGTTTGTCTTGCACACATTGCAAGCAAACACGGCACGTAGTAGACAAGTGTTGGGAGAAGCATCCTCATCTTAAGCCAAGAGGGATACAGAAGAGAAAAACTAAGAAGAAAGCATTAGTCGCTCAAATTCCAAAAGAAGTCCAAGAGCTAACAAAACATATTTCAACGTTTTCTCTGATGACATGCCTTATTACAGATGATCCTAGAGAACGACTCTTCATTGTGAAGATGCAAGTTAAAACATAATTAGTTGATGTTGTTATTGCCCGGGAAGTCAGAAGAATTTATTTTCAAATTCTTTGGTGCAAAAGTTGGGTTTGAAGACATTCGAACATCCAAAATGATATCTGTTGGGGTGGCTTCAAAAAGAAGAAGGGCTACAAGTTACGGATAAGTGCACGTTCAACTTCGCTCTTGATAAGTCCTAGACGAAGTTACATGCGACGTAGTTCCATTGGATGTTTGTCAGGTTATACTGGGTAGTCCTTACTTATGGGACAGGTATGCTACTCTATATAGAAGGGAGCAGAAGTACACCTTTTCCAAAGAAGGAGGGACTTTTGTAATATGAGCTAAACACACTCCTCTCGAGGGAGCAAGCTTGATTACAACAAATCAGGCTAAGCGGTTGGTAAATGCTAGTACGAAATTCATTCTTTGCGAACCGTTCTCTTGGGGAGAAGCGGAATAGAGTTTGTTTGGAGACACTAACCAAACAACAAAAAGACAACCTAGGAAGGTTGAAGTGGTTTGATTCACTATTAATAAATGTAGGTGATAAGATGATGTTGCCACGAGCGGAAGACTTTGGGTTTGATCGGGAAGAACCACTCAAAGAGAATTGCATTATGAAGATAAAGACACGACGGGGAGATAATAATACTTTCCAAATTAGACATCAAGGTCAAGTTTCAAACAATGCGAGATGGTTCAAGAGGGAGAAAAAAACTCACGAGTTCCCTAATCTCCATTTCTAACTTTCACAGTTCAAGTTCTTAAAGGGGGGCCCATGATATAGGTGTATCCTCACTACTTTAGGAACTTAGGTAACCTCAAATTAATTGAGAGAAGAACTCTATTTAGGGAAGGCAACCTATATAGAGTAGGATTGTTATTAGGGAAGGATTCCTAAAAAAAAACTTCCTAAAGAAGGATATATTTCCAATATAAGGAAATAGATTCCTAAGAGGTTTAGGGAAACCAAACCACTATAAATAGAGGTGCCTAGCTCATAGCTAAGACATATAGACATCTAGTGTTCTACAAAAGAAGTTTGTGAGGTAATCACTAGAGGTGTTGCAAGAGCAAGCTTAGCAGATTGTGAGCGTGAAAGAGAGAATTTTAATATTGTTTTGTTCATAATCTAGTGAAGATATCTTTCTTTGTAATTTTTTCCTTGTGTTTACGTCTTACCTAGTTTTCGTCTATTGTTATTTTGAATTCCACCCTAATAACTCTAGTCACCAAGAGTACAGAGATTATACATATCAGTAAGTCATGACAAAGATTATCTTTGGATCATTAAACTTCTGGTTTACAGCGTTGTAAGCTTCAAAAGCTTTAACCGTTGTAAGATACAACCAATAAGAGATAAGTGCAAGTTTTGTACAACACGTCAGTGTTTGATGAAGTGATACATAATTATTAAGTATTATCTTTATTTATTTTTTCACAATGATCTATCCGTCTCGGCGAATATATTTGAACTTATTAGATTTCTCAAAGATCTAGGGGAATATAAGGCATCACTGATTTTTCAACTTTCTACCACCTAATAAGGAAATGTTGGCTCTTCCTGAACAATCTATTAATTTATTGGGCCAAAGATAGTATCCTTATATCCTTTCAAATCAGTAAAATACTTATTACTGAGAAATATTAGTCATACCGATATCCATTGGACAAATACATTCGTCGTCAAATATTATGTAGATATTTGATGGATTACTGCTGGAATCGATATCATTCACAGAAAATATAATACATGAATAACATAAGGTTAACAAAACACACGTCTTAAAACGAAATACAACTTAAAACGCACACAACTATATTACAGATATCACAAATTCACAACTAGTTACGTTCATCATCATACGACTAATTAAGAAATGTCCCACCTGTTTTCTTCTGGCTTTGTAAGAAAAACAAAATCTAAGTGAGGTGAACTAGTGGGATGAAATTAGGGGATACCATGTACACCGCCAAGAATAATTTGTAGACATACTTGAAGTCTTCATGATTTGTAATTGTTGCTTTAGGTGTTGGAGAGCCTTGTAGTTCTGGTCCATCTATGTTTCCATATATTAATATTTTTCCTATCCCTAATAGACCAACAACTGATTCTTTTAATGAACAACATTTCTGAGCTAATACTTCTCAAAGACAAGGTATTTTTTTTTCTTCTTTAAGATAGAAGATGTCACCATCTGGAAAATATTTAACATGTAGGGACTTTCCCCAAATAATACCTTGTTAGTAGTGCTCTATTGAAACAGTGAAGATTTTAAACCGCAAACATACATGTGTTTTAGGCCTGCAAAGTTTATGGAAAGAAGTGTACTGACGCCCTCTATTATCCTTATATTTCCTCTAAAAAGCTTGTTGAATTGAGTTCATTTTTTAGATAGTAACATCAGGTGACTTGAGTGAAATCATACGGTGAATTGGAATTGTATTCAGAACATTCTGCACTATCACTGTCTTACCTGCTTCTCACATATTACTGCTTCTCAATTTCTGGCCAGTTTGTGTCCCATGTTGTCAACAAGAAATGAGAAAGGCGGTTTCTTATTTTTACTGACAAAGAAAGGAAGTCCAAGGTATCTCTCATCATTAATTAGACTGAGTTGTCTGACCTGTAGAATACCACTGAGATCTTGACAGATTTTTTTTTTTTTTAAGATAAAAGGGTAAAGACTTTATTAAAAGAAAAATTGTTAATTACAAACCCATCACCTCTCAAGGCACCCATACCTTAGTTGTTGACATCATATAAGTTTTGCATTCAATTTTTGACAGCTCTCCAGTTTAGAATAAGGTCCCTAAACGTATAAAATCGGAACCATTTAGGTTCCACCCCCCATACATACATTGTACTTTTAACTTCACCAATAAGAATCCTGACTTCTCTTCCCTTCTTGCCAACCATGACCCTCATGTATACTTCTCTCCATAAGACCCAACATACATAAAAAAAAATAAATATACATGACATATTTTCCTACCTAGTCTTTTTGTTTTTCCTATATTTCCAAGCAACAGTTCTTTTTGCACTGTTGCATTCATTACCCATTTGGAATTAAATGTTGTCATAAAGTATCGCCATATCTGATTAGCTATTGAGCAGCGCAATAAAATATGGTATGCATTTTCCTTCCTCTTTCTGACATAGACAACACATTTTGTTTACTATGTTACATCCTCTTCTATTGGTATTATCTATGGAAGGTATAACCTTATGAATGACAGAACAAATGAAGAATTGAACTGTAGTTGCTGGAAATACCAAACAACACACCCAATAAGAACTAACACAATGAGAGTAGACAAGATAAGAGGTAAGATATTCTTTATTGACATGAACAACCTGGATCCCCTCTTTAGAGGTAGAAAGTCTCTATTTATAGAGATCACTGAGGACAGACCCTCAGTGATCAGTATTACTTAGCTACTTTACAGTGTATTGCGACTATGTCGGTTACATTCCCCTCCTCCGCTACGCGGTGGGTACTAGGGTATGAAGGTATCAGTTAAATTTATATTGAGGAGAGGAGGTTATTCCCTCCGCTCGTACTCTATTACATAGACCGGACGCGGGGTTACATACGATCCTCCGCTCCTTACACTGCTAACGCTAAGTAGACTTCTATACTTCCTCTAGTGTGCGTTGTTGGCGTGGCTTTTAGGGTACATATGAAATATGGCACCCACAATCTGTTTTTTTTTTATGAACCTCAGGATGATTGATTGCAGATAAAATGCTCTTCTTCTGATGCGGGTGATTCTGACTTGTGTTGGTGGCGATCCGTTCCTTAGTCTGTTGCTGCGGATGATTCTGACTTGCATTGGTGTAGCTGTAGACCTTTATGATGTGTGTTTGTGGTGATTCGCTCCTTAGTCAATTTTGATGTAAATGTATTTTAAGGTATGAATGGAGTGAGTATCCCTATTCTCCCCGACTTTTTCTTTTAACTGAACATCCGAGGTGATGTTTATTTCGTGCAGCGGTAATTGCTTTTCTCCTGCTATAGTTTCCCTGTTCCAACTTAAAATATTCATTTTTTGCCTGAATTGTTTAATGTCTTTCACCGTTTTAGCAACTTAAAATATTCATTTTTATTCTTCTTCTTAAAGCTTTGTTTCCATTGTTTTCTTCCCTGATTGCTTGACACTTCTTACCGACTCTCCATTAATTCTGGTGTTAAAGTCAAGGGTAATTTCATCATATTTTTCATATAAATAGCAATGTTTCCTTACAACTATGATAGCACTTCGTGCTTTGAAAACGATTCCTATCAATAACTTTTGGTTTCTGCTGATTTTTCTAGTCTTCCCTTTATCGATTACTCTTCATAATTCTTTTTCGGTCAAGATTACCGTTGTGTTACTGGGATAGCGGAGTATTTTCTTGTTTCCTTAATTTCCAGATCTCGCAGTTTCTGTTTTTCTTTTCTTATAAATTTTTATTTCAAATCTTGTCGTTGGTATACTCTTTGTTTATTCCTTTGTTTATTGCT
This sequence comes from Papaver nudicaule, assembly GCA_023529015.1. Classification (NCBI taxonomy): domain Eukaryota; kingdom Viridiplantae; phylum Streptophyta; class Magnoliopsida; order Ranunculales; family Papaveraceae; genus Papaver; species Papaver nudicaule. The sequence goes on from JAJJMA010178938.1 coordinate 10,565, forward strand.
AATCAGAGAGATGTCGGTGATGTTCGTTTTTCTCTTACTCGTACGCTGCTATCTGGGCACTCTGAGGACCATCCGCAGGTACACGTTTCGTCTCTTGTTTCTGAGATACGTCGTATTACTCGTTGCGGTGATCGTTTTTCTTTCGAGCCTTTAGGTAACGCCCCTCTTAGTCGTGAGGTGGTACAGAATTTTGTATGCACTTCTGACGTGGGTATTGTTACCCTTAGACAAATTCAGACAGGCTTTCCTATCCCACTATATGATTTGGAAAATTCTTTTATTTTCTTTGTAATTTTCAATCGGAGAGTAATGCGTTCTCCTATCCAGTATACCCCCGCATTCTGGTGCTTGCTTAGTTTCTGTGCGGAGCACATGAAACTTGATGTGAATGCCAGAGTGTTTAGCGTAGAGTGTTTTAACGCTTCTTATGATTGTATAAACTCCTCCGTTAGTTTTAGCTTTTATCCTAAAAGTCGCGGGAAGAGTAAGATTTTTGACACTGTATTCGAACCTAATTTGGTGAGATTGCTCCTTCATGAATTCTCCGATGTTGGCTGGCTTATCCATTTGTTGTGCGCGGTCCTTGGATTATGGCTTTGATGGCTTCTCTCCTCGCACTTCCTTGACTCCTGAGCATGCTTCCCTTCTTGTGAAGCAAAAATATAAATGTCTACACTTGTCCTGCAATTTTTCTCCTCCTCTTTCTCTTTCTACTTGATCCCTTCGTAGTATTCGAGCTACCTGCATTCTTCCTTATCCTCTGGTCCCTGCGATTCAAGATGATGATAGTGATATGGGTGACGAAAATTTAAATGAGTTAAGGATTGATACCGACGAGGAATCTTCGTCTTCTAATAGTGCAGTTACTGTTCCTTCTTCTTTTGATTGAGCGGTGCGTTTCCGACTCTACTCTTCCCTTGTTTCTTTTTTGCGATGCTTTTCTTTCTGCACTGCTATCTTGTATTTGTTTCCTCGGGCTGCTGCTCGCTCCGCTCTGCTATCTCCCAACGCTGGTGATTCTTCATCCAAAGGTTGTTCCTTTGATAATGAGATTTCAAATCCTGGAGATTTACCTTAAGTGCATCGTGTTAGAGTATTGCTCAGTTGAACCCACTGATGTTGCTATCTCAAGTCAGTTTTCAAGTTTAGATGACAAAAACTCAATTCTTGATAAGTATACAATACTACTCGGACTATGATATGATTAGGTATTCGAGACCAAGACCACTGAAGATGAAGACCGGAGCTTACATACTTGATAAAACATATCGTCCTCATTAAAGGTTAGAAAGGTTTACCTTTCAGTTTCGTATTTACCATTCTATCATTTAAAATAGTCTATGATGTTGTTTATGTGATCCGGAGGATTTTTAGGATTAGTCTCTTAGCATTTTACATTACTTGTGATCATATGCATAAGTAGAAGTGAGTTGAGTTGTCTCTTGAAATAGACCTCAACAGTTTACGTGTTCATGAACGCGTTCATATGTTGGTGATAGGTATTTCAGAGAACGAGCGGTTTTATATGTACGCATTCATGAACGCGTTCATATGAGTTCCGTAATTCTCCTGAACTCTACTGTTTGCTATATGTTCACGTTCATATAAGCCATGGAAAATTTCACTGTTGAAATTTTTGGTCGGTTGTGTTTGGATTCTTGGACTCATACACAATCCGTCTCATGTAGCTCTTCCACTTTTTCCACGCATGGTCAAACTTGTTTGAGCCGATGTCATCCTTCATTAGATCAAGGCGAGTCTTCTCACAACCTTTAGGTTTCGACCAACGGGTTAGAAGAAGATTGAGTTGAACCTCAAAGCAAGCCTATGGACTTTTCTAAGTTCGGAAACTTGCTTGAGCCTTACTCAAGGTTGCTTAAATTTAAAGCAAAGCCTCCCTTGACGATCACTGTAAATAGATGACTTTCTGCAAGATACAACTTCAATCCTCTACACATCTGTGTATCCTTGCATAAAGGTTTGTCATCATATCGAAGTCCTTTTCTTAGACTACGACTATTTGAAATACTTCATTTGAGGATCGTGAAGCACAGGTCGGAAGTAAAATACCTTGATCCTGTATCTTGGGTTGATTGATACATTCAATGATACAAAGATCAAGATTAAATAAAAACTTTGTAAGGCTGCACTCGGGGATATAAGCCCTAGAAGTTCCATAACGCAAATTTACGAACTAGGTTTAATACGAAGTTCGTCAAACATTACGAGGTAAAGTTGTTTAGGCTAGATCAATAAGCCCAAATCAGCATATCGATTTCGAATTTAAGTCTAAAGGAAATCATAACCATATTCTTGTTTAATTACAATCGAGTACACCAGGCGCCATGTTAGAGGCAGGGTAGCACTAGTCTTCACGAAGGGAAGTGGAGAAAGTTCTAGGCCTCTAAAGGACGTCAGCTAGGGGAAACAAGTACGTAGGCTTCTGCGGGAGTCAAGAGACGTAAGAGCACAACGGTAGCTGAGTTGTTTATAGGGTGAATTCAGTCAGTCCGAAGTCTGAGTTGCTAGCGTTTGTATTCGTTTAATACTATGGGTGTTCATATCTGGACGAGGTCCTGGGGTTTTTCTGCTGGTTTGTAGTTTCCTCGTTAACAAAACTTATGGTGTCTTGCATTACTTTTCCTTTCTGCATTATATTGTCTATGATCTATATAATTAGAGTATTGCTAGTTTGTTGATTCATACCCTTGAGTGAATCTATCTCTCTTGAGATCTACAAGAACTTGTTCTTGTTAGGATTCAGTTCTCAGAACTGTACTCGGGTTGTTGCTTGAATATTGATTTGTGAGATCGTTCAAGCAACCTAATCAACTAGGTTTACGAAATTAAAAATTGGTGGTATATCTCGGTATCCCCTCTTTTTCACATCGACCTCGTCGTAGATCTGTTAATATTTCCTGTGTGGCTTCTGCTAATGTTTCTTCTTTTGCTGTCGTTCCTTTTGTTGTCTGATTTTGATCTTTT
>JAJJMA010178952.1:0-20248 GCA_023529015.1 Papaver nudicaule
TCCCAGACCATGGCGCCATAAACTATGGCGCCACAACTGGCCTTGGCCACGGGCCAAGGTCGTAGTACCAATATTATGGCGCCATGATGCATGGCGCCACGAATCCGACCTTGGCCCAAGGCCAAGGTCGTTGCTGCTACGCCATGGCGCCATGAGTTCCTGGCCTTGGCCAATGGCCAAGGCTACTGCTACACGTCCATTATGCGTGTCTCTAAAGCGCCACTCTCACGTTGGCCACAGAGTCATAGCCACACGACGCTTTTCAAACTCAACACAACCATGCAATGTCTGCACATCACTCGAGATATCAAAACATCACACGGGGGGATAACTTTAGGGGTATTGGTCTGGCGGTCAACGACAGTTAGAAAGAAACTTATAGAGATGATGGACAGTTACGAGAAGGCGGTGCTAAGTGACATGTTCTACACGACTCTAGCAGTTACAGAGCACAACTCATGTCCTCCACTCTTCCACGACTTCCACCTTCTCTATCGAGAGATCAGGGTGAATTCAACACTATAAATAGAGGCTTCCTCTATATTCCAAGGCATAACATCTTTCTAGGGCATTTTCAGAAACATTCTATGAGCTAAAACACCTGAGCAATACAACACGCTTCAAGCCTTGGAGATTTCCAGTCAACCTTACGACGGAGATCCTGAACTCTTACACCCAAAACACACATCCTCAACCTTATCTCAAGTTTCTTCGATGTTTCCCTCCCTAGAACAACCTCTATCCTCTCTGTGACCGAAGCAAGACTTGAACGGCCATTGACTTGGTTTAGGCTCGTCTTGTTCGACTTTGATCTCGAGCACTACGAAAGTACCCAGAGACTGTGCATTGTTTTTCAGGCAAAAACAACGACCATAGCTTAATGGTCTCACTTATTTATTCTTAAGTTATCCTTATTTATAAGGCAGTTCCCTCTTTACCATTCTAAGTCCTAATTGATTATAGATTCCATAATGTTGTGGTTTCCTAATCAAATTCGGAAATCTGACAGATTACGAATTACTGTAAAGAACGATTGATACGGTCTAATCCGTAAGGATTCAGGAGAAACTTCTTTCATGAAAGTTGTTCATCTGCGAGTTTCCCATGACATACTAAACATAATTTTAGAAAATATAGGTTGGCCTGGGCGATTTTTAGAGTAAGTGACGTGCAAACTGTCTAGAAATCTGAATATGACCTAACGTTATGGCTATAGTAGACTTCCTACTAAGATTATTATGCTATGCAATATAGCTTATTATCATTCATATTATCTTTAGGTCTTGAATTGGCAATGCTCATGCATTTTTGGTTGTGGCTACGCTGTGTTAGCATAACCTGACTTTTCTCTTGATTATAGACTTGCTTCTATAATCAGTGCTACATTTCTTAATCATGGCTCATGGCTATGACTTATATTATTTTAGACATTCATATGTCTCTATTATTCAGGGAATTGGTGCATTATATGCCACAAGCCAATTTCTCATATTTATGACATACGAAGAGTCGTATTTACTTGACTATTGCCACAGAGGGTTGCTGAAATCCCCTCAGTCTAAATGGCGATTGCATAGCTCAATCCTTAGACTATTTTTTATTGGTCTAAATGGTGATTGCCCGGTTCAATCCTTAGACCAAGGCCTAAAAAGAGATACACAAGCTTATCGCTTAATTCTCTATTTATGTGCAAAGTCCTAAGTTTACCAATAAATGGTACGACTTACACTTAGTCATCTTTGACTTAACAAGTATTCAATACTTAACAAATCTTACGAGAATCAAGTAAGTTACATGGGGGGGATATTCTTTAGGGTTTTGGTTTGGCGGTCTACGGCACGTGTGATTGCAACTGCTCAATCACTCAACGGGAAAGAAAATAAGTCGTGTGAACGTTGCTAGAAAGATGGGATGAGAAAGTGGGTTGTTAATCTTCCCTAATATTAGGCGTAAAACTCTTAACAGGTGACCCCACTTACTCCACTCTCCCACTCTTACACTTCTTCCACTTCTTACGAGATCAGTTGGAATTATATTGTTATAAATAGGTCACTCGACCAGTTTGGAAAACACAGAACAACCAGTTCAATTCAGTGCAGTACAATCAATTCATCTCATCGATAATTGATTAACTCTTCTCATTCAGCATTCAATATCTAGTGAGAGCTGAATATCCATTCTTTTAGCAACTTTATTCACAACATCACAGAAATCATAACAATTCTCTGATCTCATCTTTCTCGGCTTCCCTCCCTTAAACGAACCATATTTTCTCTTCTTGTAACTGAAGCAATACTCGAATGACCATTTCTTGGTTTAGGCAAGTCTTGTTCGATATTGACCTCTCGAATACCATTACAATCTTCACACTTTACCCCTCAGATTTACACCTAAAACATTTGGCGACCACACTGGGAGGTCATTATCTCAGTTGTAAGAAAACTGGTTGAAACTAGGAGGCAGAGTTCAGAGAATACAAAATCTCCAAACATCACGAGTTGTCCCACAACCTCATCTGTTACAAGTGGGGCTACCAATCTCCAAGCTAGTCGCGTCATCAACACCTGCTCTGCTGGTCCGACAACATAAAACGTGACCCATATCACATCTACATCTTTCACTACCACGGTTACCCCATCCCATGTTATGGGAACCACTTTCGCTCATGTAGGAACCACCCCTACAACTTATGGTAATCCTTACACTCCTATCTCAAGCCGCACGGAAGCTTTTCTCTTTGGGCCCCGCACTGGAGAAACAAGGAGTACTGAGAATCCACCTAACATGGCGGATCTAATGAAGACTCAACAAGATCTAGCCCTGAGTCAGATTAGTATGGTGAAAACCAAATTGGAGTTGCTATCATGTTTGAGAACTCTCTCAGAACGATTAGCACCACCAACAAACCCTGTGATAACTCGTGGAGAACTCCCTATCAACCTTGACAGGGCGGGCCCATCTCAAATTCACGTCAATCCCTGATGACCAAGAAATTCGTGTCCACACCACACGTGGGCCAAGCACAGGTTCTCAACATAACTTCGTCACTCGTGAAGATCTGCAAAATCTCCTGCAAATTTAGAACGTAGAAAATTCAGATTTATTTCATCGTCATCAACCTCCGTATCCAATTGAAGTTCAACGTGAGCCTCTTCCTGGAGGATATGTTACACCTTCATTCTCAATGTATAATGATATTGGAAATGCTCGAGAACATATATCTCGTTTTCTAGAATCATTGGGAGTGCATGAAAGAAGTCAAACTGTATGTCTCAAAGAATTCTCGAAATCCCTGACTGGGAAGGTATACACTTGGTATAATAATCTGGCTCCCAACAGTATTCTCAGCTGGAGCCAGATGGTTAATACTTTCCTCAAGAAGTACTTCTTTGTGTCTGAGCAACTCATCCTCTCTGATTTGGGGAGACTTTATCAGCGAAACAATGAACATCCAGACGATTATGTGACGAGGTTCAGAACTCGTGCAGTGGATTGCAATGATCCAAATGTGACAGATTGCAGTTGGTCGAGCTCTGCATCAATGGAATGATACCAGTATATCGAGCTTATTGAATCTGGATATTAACAATTTCACCAAACTCCATAAATCCGCCAAACGATCCGCTACTACTGCACCCGCATTACTAGAAAGTCCCAGACCTCTGAAGGTTGAAGAAAGTCGTGGTGAGACACGTGCCAGCGAACGACTCGTCAACAAGCAATATAACTCTCTTCCCTCAGTCCATGCCTTCACTGAAGGTGTTAAAAGAAAGGCGCCTACTCCTGAGGCCCCACAATTGAAACGTGTGGCTCCAACCCAATCTCAGGCTCCTGCCCGGGTCCCAGCTACTGCTCCTGCACCAAAGGCACCACGACAACAGAGGGAATTTCCTAAGATTCTAGATTTTCCTTGTACAATGGATGAAGTGATAGAGCTCCTGGAAGCATGGATTCAAGATGGTGCTATCAAGTTACCTCGTGTACGGAGAGAGCCTACAGCACAAGAAATGACTGATCCCAAGTATTGTCATTTTCATAGATTCATCAATCATCCCACCAGTGAGTGTCATCAACTCAAGCAAATATTCAATGAAAAGATTGAGCCAGGGGAGTTAAACTTGGGGACTGAGGGTGTACATAAGAATCCACTCCCTCAGCATCAACCTCAACGTCAGCATCAACCCAACATTCGAAATTTCACTATCTCCGGGGAATCTGTCAAGCAAACCGTTAATTATTTGATGGAAAATCTATGTGAGCTCTTGCATTTTTCCAAGAACCAGTGAAGATATATTTTCGCAGCCTTCAACTGGATTGCTAATGGTAAAGAAGTACTTGTACCAGAAAGACATGGAGAAACTCAATCAAAGCCTGATGAAGTTACACCAGAGATGATGGCAGGAGGGAAGCGCATCCCAATACCACTCATCTCTGCCCGTCTCAAAGGCACAAATTTCAAGAAGGTTCAAATTTATGGTGGTGTTATGGTTAACCTAATCCCAATCAAAACACTTCAAGCAATTGGGATTTCCAGACGGGATGTTATTTATTATCCCACGGTGATGAAAGATTGAAAAGGAAATTTTCAAGATGTGTACGGTCACATTAATTTGGATCTGAAGGTAGACTCGACACCAAAGAAAAGTTTCATGTAATAAAGGAAGATAATGAGCATGATATGATTTTGGGGCGTCCCTGGCTCCACGGGAATAAATTTGTACCTACAGTCTCACCAGTAATCATCAAGGGCCAAGAACTCATGATCGACCAAGAAAGCTGCAACGTGGAAAAGCTGGAGTACCATGTGGGGTCATAAATTCTGATAATATTCAAAGAGGTACGTGAAAGTAATTTGAAATATTTAATTCATAATTATTTAGTTAACGGGAATCCTATCTAACGTGTCCCTACACAAACGTTGGATAATTCTCTGACATGGGAACTTGATTACATCAAGTCTATCAAACCTCTCGAAACACCTCGTGAGGGAATTAAGGCCAAAGCTGCAGAAAAGTGGGACCGAATAAAGCAACGTTTATATAGGCGAAAGACACCTGAGTTGTCGTGGGAGCCTAAGGTTTTTCAAGAAGGGAATAAAGTTATGCGACGCACTAATCGAAAAGGGATTTCCGATTCGGGGTCCACACCAAATTGGGAGGGACCTTATGTCATATCTCGAGTTATGCCTAATGCACAATACATGATAAGTGCAATATATGAGAGGCCTTCAAACATGGTGATCAATGGCAAGTGGCTCAAGAAGATATGAAGATTCACTATGGTTTATTTATTTTATGTAATTTCCAATTCCTTCAAAAGAAAAGTGCAAGTAATCTCTTGCCTTTTAGCAATTTAATTCAAAAAAATTCAAATTCAAAACCTATGAGTTCACAACAATCAATCTCTACAACCATTTGTTCATCAAACCAAATAAAAGCAAAATAAAATTCTACTGAGAAAATGTTTTGCTCCTGAAATCCTTCAGAAACAGCCATCTAGTGAAGATTTTCTCCTTCATCAACCGCCTTCCTTATTTGGGCAATATCATCAGCTTTCTTCTTCAAATCTATAGCCAACTTACGAAGCTTTTCAGTTTCAGCAGCATAATTTCTCTCTTCTTGATTCACCAAGTCACGGGTGAACTTACCAACAGCAGCACGCCTTGTTCGAACATATTTGGTTCTCGCCTGAATCCACGACAAGTTGAGTTTAAAGATTTCTAATGCAGTGATTAATTCCTCTATTTCACATAATAACCCATCAGTGACATCCTTTAATGGGGTAGCTTCCATCTTTGTTATCAACACCATGAAGTCAGCTACAATGCCTATGGATGTGTAGAAGTGAATACTCTTTCCAGCAGTAACAAGATGACCGTAGCGACTCCATATTTTATTATAGAGTGGGACATGTTCCTTTGGAACATTAAATCCTCCCACTAACTCGTGCTCAGGGAGAGTCACCTTATGAGTCGGATTATACGTCATACCAGCATAAGGAAATTCTTGAAGGTCCCAAGTAGTTGGAGCATCTACATCAATAATGTCGGCATTCTTATAGTTTGGTGTTTCATTCACTATAATTCAGGTTTTTTCCAACAACGCCTTTAGTCACGGTTTGCATTTCAGCTACGCGCATACGCTGTTGGGAAGCTCGTAACGTCTTCAATGGTTACTGAAAATGCGATCTGTTACAGTGCTCCGTGTTTTTGTTGGTGCAATTACCCGCCTACCCTCAATATTTCGGTGAACTTCCTAAGTTAGCCTCGACTTTTCTTTTCCCCGCCCAACTTTTGGTCTGATGAAATTTCAACCCCAGCAGCGTAACAGAACGGAATTCTGTTGAAATAACATATGAGATAAATTTTGAAAATCAGAAAACAATAAAGGAAAATCACTGAAAATAAATTCATTTATCTCTTCATTTATTTTGTCCGAGTTTTGGTGATATGGTAGAGAAAGAAGTTAATGTGTCTAGCTGAAAACAGTTGAGAGTTGAGACATAACTTCTATTCATCTTCACCTCCACGGATTTCATCGTCTAACATTCAATTCCTTTCCTTTTTTTTTCCAGCGGATAATCCTTCGTTTGAGTTTGAGTTTCAACTTGAGAAAACATCATCAACATCAGTCAATCAGTTAATTCTTATGTGAACCTCGATTTGATATTAGTTTAATTATCAAATCGATTTCTCATAGAGTTATTGATTGAGATTGGGAATTTGAATCTGAGTTCATTCAACAATTACGTATTTCACTGATTTGAGAGAAATCTGAGTTCATTCAGCAATTAGGTATTTCATTGATTTAAGATTCATTTATTTATATTAATTTCAAATATATGAACATCAATTGAATAACTGAATTCATCCAGCAATTACATATTTCCCTGATTTAAACTTAGAGTATGAACATCTACATCCTTTCAGATATGTATTTGGTTATAGATTTTTTGCTGATTTGTATGTGTGGTTTGTATGTGAAAGTTTATGATTGTTAGTATTTGTATCTTTAGTTGATGAACTTGGTAACATGAAGCATATTTCAATTTGGTAATGTAGGATGTCGGGGAATAAAGATTGGATGCTTGAAAAAAACCTATTTAGGCAAAAATATCGAGAGGGGGGTTAGAGAGTTCCTCAACTTTGCATCAGCCAATGGGGATTCATCTGGTTGTGCTTGCCCATGTAAGAAGTGTGCTAATGAGATTCAACATCCATGGAAAGTTGTTGAAAAACATTTGTACGAGACGGGTATCTTGAGGACGTACAACACTTGGTCCTTGCATGGTGAGGATTTGGTGGGTGAGAGTTCAAATAGTCGTCCTGTGGAGAAGGAGAAGGTTCAGAAGAAGAAATGCCTGATTTCGACTGGGATGCTTATGCTGCTGCCAACTTTGGTCCTCATGCTGACCCTTATGAGCAAGTAGTCTGTGAAGAACAAGAGGTGGATATGGGGAAGCATTATGCTAAGTGCTCAAAGTTGGCAGGGCAGCAGTTGCACCCAGCATCCGAAGGTATCTCAACCCTCGGTGATATCGTAAAACTGCATAATCTAAAGAAAACATATAAATTCTCTGGTTATTATATGGATAGTTTGTTGATTCTGTTAGGAAAGTGGCTTCCTGGAAACAATTTCCCTAAAAACTATGATTCTACGAAGACGATGCTAAAGGATCAGGGGACGGAATGCAACTATATTTATGTTTGTCCGAATCATTGTATGCTGTATCACAATAAAGATAAAAATCTTCAACAATGTCGAGTGTGCCAAGCTAAAAGATTTAAAGAATTCAAAGATTCCAACGAGAAGATGCATGTGTCAAAAGAACCTATGTTAGTGCTAAGATACTTTCCTCTAGGACCAAGACTTGCGAAAATGTTCTCTATTCCTTGGATAGCAGCTTTCATGGATTGGCACAACCGAGCGGCAGTTTCTCCTCGTTATATGCGTCATCCGTGCGATTCACCTCAGTGGCGGAGGTTCAAGGAAAAATTCCCAGATTTTGTAGCGGAAGGCAGAAATGTTTACCTTGGAATATCGACGGATGGGTTTAATCCCCATGGCCAATCGAATCAGGGTTGGAGCAGTTGGCCTCTCATATATGTGGTTTATAATCTCCCACCTTCTTTGTGTATGAAGAGTGAATTCCAAATATACAATATGTTGATACCTGGTCGCAAGTCACCGAGGGGAGGCATTGATGTATTTATGCAGGTGTTTGTCGATGAATTAAAAACTCTCTTCAAAGACGGAACGCGAGTTTGGGATTCTTTCAGAGAAGAGTATTTTTTCGTGAGAGTAACTCTAATGTTTGGGATTCATGATTTACCTGCTCTTGGTATTTTAAGTGGACGAATAGTTCATGGGTACAATGGATGTGTTGTCTGCACAGACAAAACTCGATGTACTCATATGGGCAAAGGATTTAACAAGGTAGTGTACACTAACTATCGGATTTTCCTCAAGTGCAGGCACACTTTTAGGGACGGGAAATTCTTGGGATTGGAAAAACAGGAGACAAAGTTGGCGCCAAAGAGACTAACTAACAATGAGTCGCTCGAGTTGTTGAAAGATGTTCATTACATATCTGGTAATACCCAAAAACGCAAGGCTGGTAAAAGACAGAGATACGTGTCTGATGATGAGACTGAGGTTGAGGATGATTATGAGTTAAAGGATGATGGTATTGATCAGAGGGATAATTCTGGTTTGGGAACAAGTATTTTCAATAGGAAGTGTTGTTTTTGGGAACTTGAGTCATATAGCAATCTGAGTATATTTCATTTTATCGACGTGATGTACACGGAAAAGAACGTCATGGAACACATTTATCACACTCTCTTTGATGATGGAAGTAAGGCTAAAAGGTATGGGATAATCGTGATGAATTGCGTGAGAAAAAGCTCCACATTGGAGAGTGGAAAGTGAAGAAATTTAAGAATGTGATAGTAAACACCCCGTTGTGGGTTTTGTCTAAACAAGAGCAGACAAATTTTTGCCAGATTATTAGAAATCTGAAATTCCCTTCAGGTTTTTGCTCAAACTTGAGCAACAATGTGAGTGGGGATAGGTTGCTGAGCTTAAAATCTCATGACTATCATATTTTGATTGAGTACTTGCTACCTGCTCTGCTTCAACATGCCTTTCCTGGACATAAACACCTTCGAATTGCACTTCAACAAGTCAGTTTGTAATTTAGATTGATGTGCTCTAAGGTCGTTAAAATAGAAGATCTGAGCCAGGCTAAGTGGATGATTGCAGAGGCCATGTGCGTGCTCGAAAAGTATTTCCCGGATTCATTTTTTGATATAAGCGTGTACAACATGGTTTATCTTGCTGAAGAAGCCTTGGTTTGTGGACCGCTTAGGTTTCGATGGATGTACCCACCTGAGAGGTGAATTGGCATTTTACCAATTTACCCCTTCAATTTTTTCGCAGTTTTTTGGAAGTTTTGTACTGAAATTTACATGTGCATACTGAATCAGGGCAATGAAGGAGTGGAAAGGCCTTTGCCATAACAAGAGATACATTGAAGCGTCAATTACAAATTCTATCATTCTAAATGAGGTTGTTAGGTATGCAATGGAGCAAGCCAAAGCTAGAGCCGAAGGAGGTCACAAAGCCAATTGGGCTACCTTTCTGGATGAAGATTCTGATTTCAAGGATGAGGGTTCCATTCTTGGAGATAAAAAAGTTTTGTTGAGCCCTGTTCAATGGGTTCAGATACGTCGGTGGCTAATATTTGAGCGTTGTCAACCGGAACTAGACGATTATTACATGTATTTGTTGTTATATAATTTATGTTTGTATGGACACTGAATTTCTATTGATGATGGGTTGGTATTAAAAGTATGCTATATATTTATGTTCAGGGATTACCGCACCGGCCATTCAGACGTTGGAGTGGACTTGGTCCAGTTTCAAACCGACTTCCTTTCATGGTTGTACAATAAGGTATGCCTTGTAGAACCTGTTTGTCAGAATAATTTAGGTGGCATTAATTCTGATTTATGGGTTTTCTGCGCTTTCGCAGCTTAGTGATGAAGAGAAAATGGATGGTCTCTTCTGGGATTACCTTAAAGGTCCGGACGAGGTAAGGGAGATTGAAAGATACCGTGTGAATGGATATGTTTTTTGTTCCCAAGCTTTTGAGGCCGCGCTTATAGGACCCAGGATAGTGGTGTTACCATGGTTGCAGACACAACTTTTAGGAGCAAAAGAACTGATAAAGAGCCCGTGACTGTGAAAGCCAGGTGGTATGGGGTGATCCAACAAATCCTACAGTTGAACTATGGTTCATTTAAAGAAGATGTGTTTTACTGTAATTGGGTAAAGGTGGAGACTGGAGTCAAGATGTGTAAGGATTCAGATTATCCTCCGGACAATCTGTCAAGAATGAAGAAGAAAAATGCTTTCACAGACGAGCCCGTGATTCTCGCGGAACAGGCTACCCGAGTCTTTTATTCCCAGGATTTGAAAGAGCCAGCCTACTGGGTTCCTATGCATCCCTCCAGAAAACTAACTGCCAACGTAGACAATCCAGATATACCAGCTGAAGGCAGTTTTCAAGATAATTTTAGAGGAAAAACCACATCTTCGAGCTTTGCTCACCTATTGGAGCACCCCTGGGAATTTGAAATAATCTGTACGTTTCCTTCTACTTGTGCTTACAGTTTTACACCCCTTTTAGAGTTGTTGTTGGTTTGTAACTTTTAAGGTTTGTTCTCTGCTTAGCTAACTCTGTTGACAATTGATTATAGTATTTTTACACTTGGTTTACACTTCGTTTATTCCACCCCAATGTTAACACACACATTATATTTACACCCCAATAACTCCAAAGCATCATCTTCTTTACTACTATTTTAGTGCTAAAAAACAAACACACCTTTCATTAAAGATCTGCTGCTTTTGGAAGCACTCATTTTCTCTCTCAGACAAGAATATTCAGACTTTAAAGCTCCCAAAAAAGGTTGCTTTCAAGGAGATTCAGGGCTTGATTAAGGAGGAAATCTATTTCTCTCTCAGACAAGAATATTCAGCCTTCATCAATCTATTTTTTGAAAAGGTAAGATCTTTACTTTTGGGTTCTTTTACTTTTCATCTGCCTTTGCATGTTGCATGATGAATCCGTTAGTAATAAATGAAGTTAAATGCTAAAAATGAAGTGGAATCATGATAGATGGTGTGAAATCAACATGCATGAAGTGAAATTTTGTTATGTTAGTCTATTTCTACTCACTCAATGCTCTTAGTCCTGCTCTGTTTTCTTAGATTTTTAACAAATTAGATGAAATCATGACATGGGTTTAGTTTGGTTTACGTTATTATGATCTCCAGATGTGTTTGATTTAAGTATTGTTTTTATGAAAATTTTAGGGTTTTGGTCTGTTTCAAATGTCCAGTATTAATGTTGTGGTCGGATTTTGAAGTTAAAATGCTAAATGAAGTGGAATCATGGAGTATCTGTCCGTGTGTCTGATTTGGCAAATCCAAAAATTCATGATATGATTTTCCTTCTCATACCATGCTTGTCTCACATCTAGCATGTCACTTAACTCTTTTGCTATGAGAATATAAGAAATCGCAAGTCCCACATGAGTATACCATGTAATAGATTGACTCTAATGTTCTATACATACTCACATTCACTTTTCTTTTACAAATTGAAGCATTTGGTAGCACTGCTGTCCGTAACTTATGAGGTTCAAAATGTTCAAAATGGAATGGAAAGAAATAGTTTGACTCTTGGTGTCTCCATAGAGTATCTGCGTTGTAATAAGATAATGATGTTTATATTGATATGTAGTGTGATGAATGTATGGAAAATGCTGGGGAAATGGTATCGTTCAATAGAAGCCACGACGACTCGGAATATTCTGAAAGGGAGCGCCAAAGAAAGGGCAAAAGACAAAGGCTTGATGATGAGGAGGAGCAATCCACCTCAGAAGAGAGCGATGCTCAGTCTCATCCTTTCAATCCTTTAGTGGTTTCCAATAACATCATCCATCGTTGCAACTTGGAACAAGCCAAGGAGATCCAAAAGCGTGCTTCTGACTATGTGGGTTGTTTAGAAGTAGGGCAGAAAGTAAAGCATGACAGGGAGGAGGAGAGCAAGAAACGTAAAAGAGAGGAGAAGGAAGATGCTGACCTTCAAGAATACCAAAGGAGGAGGCAAAGAGAAGCCCAGATGCAGCTTGAGATTCTAGAAATGGTGCCTCCCGCTGAAGGTATAGAGTCCGATAATGATGCGGGGGAAGCAGAGCCTGAACCTCAAGAAGAAGAAGAAGAAGAAGAAGAAGAACATGAACATGAAGTCGACCCGTTTCATGTAGAAAATTTTCTTGATGAGCTGGTGCAGGCTGATTTTGAGCTAAAAGTTAGGGAGGCTGATTGGATCGACTCCAGGATGGGGGAAGTAGATGATGTGGGTGCTTCTGATTCTGCTACTGCTGCTGATAATGATGATGAAGAAGAAGCTGATGATGAGGAAGAAAATGTCATTGAGGAGGAAGAAGAAGATGATGATGAGGAAGATTCCGAGGAGGAAGATTCCGAAGAGGAAGAACATGAAGAATATGATGAAGAGAGTGATATTATCGATGCAGATGAGGATGACGAGGATGATGGGGACTCGGGTTCAGAGAGTTCCTATTACTGATAGAGTCAGTGTGTAGATGGTGAAAAATGAGAGAGGGACAAAATTGTCAAAAACACTCTCGACCACGCCTTATTAAAGGCAATCGCCTATTCAGGCTCATCTCATAGCTCAGAGTGCAACCCATTCCATGAGCTGAATAAACTCTCTATGAGCTCTCTCTTATAACTCCGGTGTGGAGGGTAATATCATAGTGCAGTACTAATAACCTCACCAACATATTAAACCCATTGATATGCTTCATGTCGACACCCATCTCGATATCAGAACCAGGTCGCTTAATGGTATACGGTGAAGAGTTAACAGAGACGTATCCTCATGGATTTCCTCTTAATACGACTCAACATACGAGTCTTGATGCAAACCTAAGGAATATTGAAGCTCCAGGCCGGTCCGGAGCTCTCTGAGAGACATACAACAGCCTAAGTAGGCTTAAGCAGACCTAATCCCAAGTTCAGGATGGTCTAGCATACCATGGATAAACACGCCATGACTTCAAGTGTGTTGTAGCATAAGCACTCACACCACGACTAAGGCATAGGTTTCCCCAAAGTCGAGCTTGGCCAGATGCCAAAGCCATAACGCCACATAGCATGGCACCACAAACCATGAGCCACCATGGATTCACAAGAAATCAGCCTTGGCCAAGAGGCCAAGGCCATGGCGCAAGGCGCCACAAACCTATTTTTTGGCAAGGCCGTGACAAGGAATATAGACGCAAACAGGTTGGCCTTGGCCAGAGTCCAAGGCCGTGGCGCCACCATAACATAACTAACGCCAAAGCGCGTTCAAAATTGGCCTTGGCCAAAGGCCAAGGCCGTGGCACCATAGTCCATGGCGCCACAACAGGTTGGCGCCATGAGCCATGGCGCCACCATAACAGAACTAGCGCCAAAGCGCGTTCAAAATTGGCCTTGGCCAAAGACCAAGGCCGTAGCCTCCTGGCCTTGGCCGACAGCCAAGGCCACTCCTACACTCGTGTCCCGGAGGCACCACGCTCATGTTGGTCGCGACAATTAGTCATACGACTCTACTCAACTCAACTCAACTACGCAATATCTGCGTACCACTCACTCGAGACATCAAAACATCACACGGGGGGGATAACTTTAGGGGTATTGGTCTGGCGGTCTACGACAGTTGAAAGAAACTGATAGAGATAGTGGACAGTTACGAGAAGATGGCGCGAGTGGACATGTTCTACACAACTCAGGCAGTTACGGAAACCAACCCATGTCCTCCACTCCTCCACTCTTCCACGACTTCCTCCTTCTTTGTCGAGAGATCAGGGTCAGTTCAAAACTATAAATAGAGGCTTCCTCTATCTTCCAAGGCAGAACGGCTAGAACACAGAAACAGAAACGACATCAGAGCCTCAGAGAAAACACACCTGAGAATCCAAACACGTTTCTAGCTTTGGAGATTTCAAGTCGACTTCACGACGGAGATCTTGAACTCCTACACCCAAAACACATCCTCAACCTGATCTCAAGTTTCTTCGTTGTTTCCCTCCCTAGACCAACCTCTATCCTCTCTGTGACCGAAGCAAGGCGTGAACGGCCATTTTCTTGGTTTAGGCTCGTCTTGTTCGACTTTGATCTCCGAGTACTACGAAAGTACCCAGAGACGGTACATTGTTTTTGCAGGTAAAAACAGTTGGCGACCACAGTGGGAGATCATTCTCTCGGTTCCATGGAAACTCGCTCAAAGATGGTTGAACTTAGGTCGGGATCAGACGCCAAAAACCCCAACTCTTCAACTGACGATGTTGTAGCCTCCAACGCAGCACCTACCAACCCACCTGAATCCAGCAATACACCCAATGTACCTGTTACCCAAGATACTTCCTTTTCAATACCTATCATCTCGGCTATACCCATCACCCCAATAACTCTTAACGCTCCAACCCAAACCTCTGAGAAGAACCCTTCCTCCAAGACTAAGGTTGGCGCTACACCGAGAAAGAGAATAGAGTATCGGGAGCGTTAACTATGGATGAGTCGACCAAACGTCAAGATGTCCTCGCAGGAAACCAAGACAAGACGTTCGACACGCAACTAGGGATCCTGGATTGTCTCAAAACTTTAACCTCGAAGTTGTTGAATCCATCAGTCAAGGGAACCCCTGAGGCAGCCGCTACAGTGCCTACTCGTCCGTCATCCACATCCAAGGTGATGGAGCACCTCCTGCTCCAGAAGAGTCTCGCCAAAGAGAAGGACAACCATCCCGCTACGTCACAACAAACGACTTGGAAAAGCTACTACGAAATCAAGAAAGAGAGGTGGCGCTACCTATCCACACCGACCACCGTACCCGCACGAAGTACGGAGGAAAGGCCCTGCCACGGAAGGTACGCATCCAAAATGCACTAATTCAGCTCCGAGGCCCCCAAACAAGAACATGAACCAAGGAGGACCACATCAACCGGAGATGCGGAGGCAGAAAGCCAGAGGCAGAAAGCCAGGTCAGAGATACCAGACTACCCGTTTCCCATGGAGGAGGTGCTAGAGTTGCTAAACACTCGGATCCAGGACGGGGTAATCGAACTCCCTTCGACTCAACGCCCTCCTACAACCGAAGAGGTAGCAAGCCTAAGGTATTGTCGCTATCACCGAGTTACTACTCACTCTACCAGAGACTGCTTTACCCTTAAGCAGATCTTCCAAGCCAAGGAGGAGTCCGGGGAATTGCACCTAGGAAACGAAGGAGTATATCAAGATCCTCTATCCGTTCGAGCATTCACCTTCCCTGAGGAGCCGGTGAACAAGAGAGTGGAGGAGATAATGTGCCAACTATGCGAGACTCTCTGTCTCTTGAAACCACAGTGGAAAGACATGTTCACAGCACTCAACATGGTAGTGTCGGGAAAACGCCTACCCTTCAAGGAAGACAATGAGCAGACAATGTCCAAACAGGAACAGCCAACAGAAGGACAAGGCTGGGGACTTTTCACAACCGCCCGCTTGTCTCATACTGAATTCTCGAAGACACTCATCGACCCGGGATCCCTAGTGAACATCATCTCAGCCAAGAACCTCAGAGCCGCTAACATCCCTCGCAGAAGAGCCATCTACGCCCCTACCATCATCAAAGGTCCTGACGGGGTCGAAGTGCGCACTTACGGGTGGATCGACCTTCCCGTCGAAATCGCCACGATCCCAACCATAGCGGAGTTTCACATTGTTAAGGGAGTCCTCGGGTGGATCTCATGGAGCGTTTTGTACAAAAGAGCAGCAAGGCAGTAGTCGCGTCTGCAGAACCTAGGGGAGTCGATGAGGACCCCCTCAATCAAGAAGGTACTTCGTCCGCCCCTCTCTTATTTAATAGCCCACATTCACCGAGTCACTGGGGACTCACCACGAGGAAAGCTACTCGAGAGAAAACCCTGGAAAACCGGCAGTAGACATCGGCACAGCCATAAGAATCTCCATCAAAGCCCTTCCGGAGTCTGGAATTGTACGTGACAAGTTCTGAGGAGAAGGTGAACTCATCCCCCACGATATACCACCCGGAGTCTTAGATACCATCCCAGACTTCAAAGAATATGCAGAACTGTTCAACCTCAAACAAAAGGCGGGGGAGAACGCAGTTACCTATGCTACCACCCTGAAGGAAGAGGAAGCGCCAAGGACGCCAACCTCGGAGGAACTAGCCAAGTGTCGAGACGATCTTCCGGAAAGACGGATCAAGACCCAAGTTGAAGTCTCGTCTCATCTCGAAACTCTAACCACGAAACCGTCAACAAG
Source organism: Papaver nudicaule (assembly GCA_023529015.1). NCBI lineage: Eukaryota > Viridiplantae > Streptophyta > Magnoliopsida > Ranunculales > Papaveraceae > Papaver > Papaver nudicaule. The sequence goes on from JAJJMA010178952.1 coordinate 16,407, forward strand.
TTCACAAGCCAAAGGAACTCCCAGATCTGCTACTAATACGAACACCGCAGCGATCCCCGTCTAGGATGACGAGATGATCTCTACTCAAGGAGAACCTCAACATGGAGAGAGCCACAACTCGGATATGCCGCAAAAGACGATTTGAAGAGACCACTCCAGAACCCAGAGGAGGAGACGACGCCAGTTCACCAGCACTGACAAACGTGCCCACACAGGGTGTAGAGGGCCCCTTTCCCCAAGAGGGGAGCATCGACACCACCGAGTACTGAGGCTCAGAAAATTCCCGGAGCCCCCACTGGCAGAGCTTGCACTTAGTACGACGACCTTACCCGGCATTGGAGCTCTGCGAAATGATCCTTGTCTACCGAGCCCTTCATGAAACTGCAAAAGACTTGCCTCGCCTGCACCAGCGCTACCGGAGAGGGCCAAACCCCTAAGAAGCGAAGAGGCTTGTAATGCCGAAGGCGACATCAACCTCATCAACAAGCAGTACTACAACAACTTGCCTTCCGTGAGTACCATCACCGAAGGGAACAAGAGGAAGAGTCCAGCTACAGAGGTGACACACCCAGAGCATACGACTTCAAGCTCGCTTTGAAAACTTCAGGTAACAGTATGGGTTGAAGCGGATCACAACACAAGTCACGGTGCCACGAATCACGACGCCCCAATCTAGGACACCACGAGTGATGGCGCCACAAGTCACGGCGCTGCAACTATTGGAAAGGGGTAAATCAAACTTGTAATACCCATGGCAACAATTACTTACCAATAAACACTGAAGGGACGAACAGCTCCATCATCACTAATAGAATGACGACGAGACATGGGACTTCTAGAGTCACCACTGCAACCAGCCAGGAACTCCAGGGTTTGGACTCTCAAGACAAACCTGAACACAAGGATGTCCAATAGTCCAACTCTGCTACTCGATCGAGAGAAACCCCTGGAGAACCAAGAGGAGGAGGAAGTTCAGACTTCAAACTTCCGAAGCCGCAAGACGATCAACCACAGCCGTCCCTGTCTTGATATGAAATGATCCAAGCTGTAAGGATTGAAGAAGCTCGTGATAACATGAGACCCGTCGACAACCAGACGACAGGGTACCGACACAATACAACTCAAAGGGTCCCAAGCAAGAATGTGACCCAACCACAAGATGCAGATCTGCAACAACAACCGCGAGGAGTATGAGGACTGAAGCCTATACAGGATTCCCAGACTCATCATCTTCGACGAAGTACTGGAGCTATTAGACGTCTGAATAAGGATGGAGTAACCGGATTACCCCGACCCGATGAGTCTCAACAACTAAAGAGAACGCTCTGCCTCCTCGTCTTCGAAAGGCCAATACACATGTGTCTGCACGAGGGAAGGCGAACTCAACAAGAGGCGCTGATAAGATACCAGAAAACATAACTGGGGACTCCTCGCCACCGCCGCTCTTCACTCCACCAAGTACCGATAGCAATACCGGCTGCCACGACCCAAAGGGAAACGTGAAGTACAACAGATGCTCCCTTGTCTCTCCCGAAGCGCTTCATCATCATGGGAAGAGTCTACTCGACCAGAGATGTCCATACAACATGGGACTACCCACTACAGATCTCTCGAAGGAAGGGAGACTCAAGAGAAGAACTCTAATCAACACCATTGCCTACAACCTCAGTGTTAGAGCTACCAACCCAATACGGTAAACCATATTGTGGGGAAATTATTTTATTTTGGGTCTCCATGAAGCAAACCTACTCTGGAGACAAACAAAGACGTGCTCACGACTACATACCAAATTCGCTGTACGACAACCTTCACGAAAACGAGCAACGCAGAAGATCAGTAAGAGATCTGAAGGTGAATTTTAGACAACGTCTTCCTTCAGGTGTATTATGTTATGTGTAAAACTTTTGTGGAAATCCAATCCGTGGATCAAGAGATATGGCGCCTACATTACAGCGCACCGAAGCAAGTGGACAGAACTTACATACGAAACCAAAACAGTTGCTGCAGAGAGCTCGTGAGGAGTCCTTGGGTAAAATTTATACACAAACTCCGTTTTAATGTCTACAACTCTGGTAAAATTTCATACAATAACTCCATGTGGTTTGAGAAATATGGCGTGAACATTGGAGAAAAGAAGAGCTGTCAGAATTTCCTGCGCCAGCAACTTCCGTCGCGAAGAAACCACCGGTTTGAGAAATCCACAAGGGATTTTGGAAATATTTTAGGACACAATCTTTCTATGTATGTCTCCCAACACATACTAAAATTTCGTACCAATCCACCAAGGGGATTAGGAGATACGACACAAACACTACAGCACACGCGAGACGCGCAATCAGGAATCATGTGCAAGACCACGCCGAGTACTGCGGAAAATCTACAAGGAGCCTCGAAGAGATTTTTGGACACAATACTTCACTGATTGTCTACTACCACGTGTAAAATTTCGTGGTGATACAACCAGTGAGTCAAGATATATGGCGCAAACATCAGGAGACACACAAGACGCGGACTGCCGGAGTTTACGACGAATGGACTATGGTGCAAAGCTCACAGCGCCAACCTCCACGGCGCCACCAAGTCCATGGCGCCACACCTCATGGCGCCACATCTCATGGAGAAACAACTCATAGCACCAATGTCCTCCTAGAACTTCACTACTTAGTAAAGACGGCGAGGTAAACATCTTCATCAAGTAGTTCGCCTATTTCGACACCAACACCCTCCTCAACGGCTGGGGACTTAGCGCGATCATTGTGCTTTCGGGGGAGTCTCTATAAATGGGATACCGAGATGAGACGACACATCCTCTACACCGAGACAAAAGACGCTCAGATCCACACCAAGAAAAAAGAATACGATTGACTCCCCCGTATTTCTCTACCAACTACTGCTGCCGATTACCACTGGATTGGTCATTGTCTCGTGAAGTATCGGCGCTTAACCTCACTCAACGCTACAGATTCAACCCTGAACACCAATGGACGCGTGTTGCTGGAAAATACACCACCCAAGCTTACACCGAAAGCGCTGCTCAGGAAACTAACTAATTGCATAACCATTCTCCTGGTGGAGATGATCAAGGAGAAGCAAGGACTTAATCACGACAAGAAGGAGGAAAAGTTCTCTGCTAAAACGGGTAAAACCTCTCCCTTCCTTTTTACTTTCTTGGGTAAGACCTAGCCTATGTATGTATTCACATACATGACGCTGGGGACCTCACTAAGCATAGTGTCCCCTTCTCTAGAAAAGTCACGGTGCCGCAAGAGCTTCTGGCGCCACAAAGGTCATGGCCCATGAAATCCATGACGCCACGAATAACTAAAAAAAAAAATTAAAAACAAAAAATGAATAACACCAGCGACAACACGAAAGAGTGATCTCGCATCCATATGGGGTTAGAAACCCTAAGAGCTCCTTAGTCAAGATTGAGCAGAGTATCGACCAGAGGATAGGCCTGCGAGGCCTGTAGAGGCTACACCTAGAACGCCCCGAGCCTCGGGATCATTGTCACCCTGTTAACCAGAAATCCTTGTTTAGCAACGTGTATGTACTTACATATGAATTTACTTTTAGTCTATTCCATGAGACCCTGTGTTAGTGTTGAATAGGAAACTTCGGAATGATTGAGGTTGCCATCACCATCCGAATGCTTAGTATGAAACATTTCTGTTCCACACTAACCAGGGGACTTTCTGTAGATGGTAAAAAATGAGAGAGGGACAAAATTATCAAAAACACTCTCGACCATGCCTTATTAAAGGCAATCGCCTATTCAGGCTCATCTCATAGCTTAGAGTGCAACCCATTCCATGAGCTGGACAAACTCTCTATGAGCTCTC
>JAJJMA010179039.1:0-32350 GCA_023529015.1 Papaver nudicaule
CCAAGTAATAGAGATTAATCTCAATTGGAATTCTTTTTATCATTATCTGCCAAGTGTTTTGTTAGCTCAAAAACACTTCAAGATAGAATCCAACAGACCAGAGATAATCTTATCTTATTGACTCATTGAGGATCGTTAGATGGACCACAAAAGATATTATGTGATATACAAGTCCATCTAAGAGATAAAGGAGTTTAGAGTTTGACCCAAGTGAAATTCTGAAAGAATATCCACTAAATCCGACACCAGCAAAGTAACCAACATTGGGTTCGTGTCCTAGTTCACGAAATGTTCAGTCACTTTGGAACTCAGAAGAAATCCGAGTTTCTGGTTAGCGAACCGGTTCGTGAACCGTGCGCATGTCAGATTTCGTCAAATCTGGATTCCACTGAAAGTTCTGGGCTGACCAGGACTTAGACATGTATACGTCCTCAGCTGTAATCCATGGACTCTTTGCTCAAGAGTACTCCTTTAGATTCATCCATATCCAACTAACGATTTGCAAGCAAACCATTGTAATGGACACATGTCACCGAATCTATCTCGTTCATTCTTGTACTCACAGTATTTGTGGGAACAAACACTGGTCATGACACAAGGCCACGTTAGACAAGAATACGATCTCAATCGCTATTATCACTACTAAAGTAGTCGACTATATTTCGAAAGAATAGAGAAAGTAGAATAGAAGAATTTTCATAAAGTCATAACTCCTACTAACCTTTTGTCGATGAAGAATAATTGATGTCTTCTTTGTCTTCACAGTCTTCGTCTTCAAGGTCTCTACTACTTTGTATATATCCCAATTCCGAAATCTAAACTCTAGTAGGCTAAATCAAGAATTGAGTTTTGGCACCTAAAACTGACAACTAGCTTGACATACCAACGCTAGTGGGTTTGACCGGACAATGTCCTAACACTATAGCAAAGGATAAAATTAAAATCCGCAAACTACAGAAAGAAAATCCAACGTAATCTCAAACGATCAAAAGAAAATCCAACACTATTCGAAACGATTAAAATAAAATCCAACACTATTCGAAACGATAAAAAGAAAATATGTATGTCTCCTATGGCAGGGTTTTATCAAATCAATTTTGTCATCTGATTCCCTTGTCCCCCCGTGTTAGGGTATTGTCACTTCAATTCCAACATGTAAAAGTGGTCTTGTTTTTCACACATTTTGTGATCACTTCAAGTAGTTTTATTTAATAGTATCATCGAACAGTGTTTCCCATACGTCCATCAATTGAATAATAATTTTTTTGAAGGGTATAAGAAGGTGATCTCTGGTCGAAAAAAACCACCCCACTATCTTCTCACTTTCTCAATTCATCTCACGCATGTTCTAGGAATCACTTGCAGAGTCTACCAAAAAACTTCTCTTCATCATGGTAAGATACAAACGCTGAAAACGAAACGATCATTAGGAGTTGGGCATTTATTTACTTGCAAAGAGTTGCAGATTGCTCCGAGTAACTGCAAGAGTCATGTGGTCTCGTATCATGGATACGCTGAATGAGAATAATGGGAATGCTAATCATAGAACCTTAGATTCAATTAAGAGGCGTGTTAGGGTTATTAAAAAAGCAGTAAATGAGTATGTCTCCTTCCAGAGAGTTCTGTACCGGTGCGGTGTAGGGCATCTAACAAGGGCCAACATGGTAAGTGATTTACGTTTGGATAATTTTATGTTTTAAAATGCTTTCGGTTTGTTCAGCAAAATACTTAACCGGTCAAATAATTTTATTTCAGGAGACCATGGCGGGCGACACTTATGCAAAAAAGCATGGGAAACCGCTTCAATACAACAACTGTTATCTAATTTTCAAGGAAAAGTTTTCTTAGATGAACCCTGAAGTGCACCTGCCAGATTCCACCAACGGCTTTTCTGATGATGACGTAAAGGATGACAGATTATTAGGTACCACATCCGAAGATGAAGAAAATTACTGGAGGACCTCATCCGAAGATGAGGCTTAAAAATGTGGTGGTAGTGGTTTTGTGCGTATATCATTGTCTGAAGCCCTCACACGAGACCTAACTCGTCCAATGGGGAGGCCTATTGGTTTAAAGGAGTGCCGTTTAGATTTTAAATAAGTTGAATGTACTGGGGTTAACACTTCTTAACTAATGAAAATCTAAATTACATTACATCAGAATTCAAAATGCATTGTGCATAAGTATCAACACAAATCTACATTAGACATAAATATTAAATTAAGATTACAAATTAAAAATTAAAATCAACATCTGGACCGTATCCATTAAGTTTCTCGCGCAACATATCATAGCAATCTTCGTGGAGAAACTCACATCCATGCTCTTCAAGATACCTGGTTTTCGCATGAGCTTTCTGCAGTCACCGAGTTCAAAATTTGATTAAGTATGCATTTAAATCAAATGAAAATTGTGTATCATACAACCAAAAACATATTACTTACTCGTACATTGTCCGTCCATTCCCCACCATCAATGATGAGGTCAATCATAATCGTCATAAATTTCTTCACAGATTGATTAATAATTCGAAATCTAAACGCCAGGTCTAGAGCGGATCTTTCATTGGGGTTTCCGTTGGTGCATCGGTGAAAGATTTGAAGAACCCTTTTCCAGTATATGCCTCTACTCCTTGGTGGAGTAGAGATGTCACGATAAAGCTCCATGGATATATAAGCCCGTGTTACAGCTGTATCTTCATCTTCGGTAAAATTCCTCTTTGCCATATTGAGGAGTTTAGATGGAAGCTCCAACTTATTTGGGAGTGATTGGTGTGAATTTTGGTTAGATAGTTATTTGGTTTTATAACAAAAACCACAACGGATATATTATTTGAAAATATTACCTTTGTAAATTTAACGGCCAAGATTGATTAGACCGTTGTAATTTAGAGGGTTCGGATGGAGTGTGTGAGGGGTGTGACAGAAAAAAGGCCAAAATATTTATTTTTCAATGATTAAATCTAAGTTACAACATCGGAATTGAAGATTAAATCTAAGTTACATCGGAATTCAAGATTAAATCTAAGTTACATCGGACAACAACCTCAAATATAAGTTACATACATCATCTTAAAATTAGACAATATGAACATAATGAAACCCGGGAACAGATCCTCTGAGTAGTTCATACTCCTCATCAAAATTAAAAGGTTTACCATATTGCCTTTGAAATTGATGTGGGCCATCTCGAGTCTACAAAATCCAAAATAGATATAGTAAGTTATTAAATAACAACCTATATGTTCACTTCAACTAACAATAATTTGCTTGAATAACTCACCAAGTCCTCATGTGGAGCGTTCATGTTTTGACGATGAAGTGTAGCAAGCCCTGAGACAAACCGCCTGACCTCCTTCCTGATGCTACCAAATCTAGCTCTCAAAGATTTCTAGTCTCTCATGTTCGGATTTTGGGTAGCCGCAGCAAAGGCTCTGAAAATCATTTGCCATATAAATGATGTTGATTCATTTCTACCAACTGCACCATCTAATGTTATACGTATATAAGCATTTGTAAGAGCAACATCTTCTTCGGCAGTATAATTGAGCACCATTTTCATGCAAAATGAAAGATTTCAAAGTGAGAGTTAGAGTATAAAATCAATGAAAATGGTATTGATTGGGATGAAGTTTGAGTTGGGAAGGGTGGACTGGTTTTATAGTGAAAACCCCCAACGGATCTATTATCACTGTAGCTAATACGACCGTTAGAGAAGATTTTACCATTGAAAATGAGTGGTTTAGACAGGGTGTTAAGGGGGTGTGAGTTAAAGAAAAGTCAAACAAAAAAAAATCGAGGGGCAGCCACTGAGTGAACGCCTAATTTGGTGCGTACACTAAATGGACATTGTCGTCCACTTAGTGGTCGCAGGGTACGTACATTGAGTGGCCGCCCGCTAAAAACGACATAAAACTTGTCACAGATGTAAACCAAGTTTTAAGTTGTCTCAGAGCTTTTACATACATTGTAGGTCTTTTGACCTACTATTCATCAAAAAAGTGCACCGTAGTGCTTGCTCTTATGGTGTTGATATGTACCCGCGGTTTTCCCGACATTAAAAGTGTGAGAGAGCAGCAGGCCCTACCTATCCACCACCCGTGAAAAGTAGGAGGTCGGACTTTACGGTTCAGTGAACACCCTTTTTTGTCTGCGAAAGATAGTACCAAGTACCAACTATCATGACCGTTCGGATATCCATTTCCTCTGGATATTATCCTTCGGTAGAATTTAAATGGGCCCAATATCCGAAAATATTTTGACGGCCCAATACTCCAAATCTGTAGCCGACTTTAGGGAGGTTTTTTCCAATTTATATACTAACAAAACTTTCAAACCATGAACTATCTGGCTTCTCTACAACTAACAAGTCGAGTGCACGTGCGTTGCACGTCGAGAAATGCTCTACCAGAGTGGATGTTTGACCTCACTCACATATGGTTTACTACGGTGCCAGCATTTTTCCCTTCTGCCAGTTTTTGTTGTGAGTCAAATTTCCATACTACATCTCTACAACATACTTTGTTGTGAGTCAAATTTCCATACTGCTCTTAGTTAGGGTTTGTTCTTTATATGTGAGATATTTGATTCAGAAAGAAGATGTGAAGAGAGGCTTGTTGTCTTTTACTATCGACCAAATCAAGTTTTGACGAAGAACACATTTAGGTCAAATTTGAGAACGGCAGCTTCTAGTTATCTCAGGAAAAAAAGGAAAAGAAGAAAACTACTTCTTTGTTTGATAATTACAAGTAGTGTGCACGTGCGTTGCACGTCATAATTCAACCGGCTTTCCAAATATATAAGATTTGCAAAAATCCGTTGTATAGTATAGGAGATACTAAGTTTCTAAATATTTCTTTTCATTTTTATGTAAATGGCATTTCCGTAAATACCAATTTTAAAACTATTTGTAATTGTAATTAGGTCCCTGTATATATTGCTTATTGGTCCCGTAACCTCCTTGATCTACCGGCTTACCTTCTGTTTGATTGGTTAATCTGACGGCTCAACTTCCAATGTGCGCGAACGAAGTCATGTGCGCGGACCAAATTTGGTTAAAGAATTTGATTGAATTCGTTGGGCACCTTAAAGAGGCGGGAGATTATTCAAGCCCAACTGCGTTATCTATTTAAGCCCCTCAAGTATAAACTAAATTGTACCGAGGCCCTTCTGTGGACGACAGATCTAATGGCTCGGTCTTTTTCCTTCACCCAACCAAATATAAATCGGACGGCTTCCATTTAATGTGCGTGAACCAAAAATACGTGCGCAAACCAAAAATACGTGCGCGAGCCAAATTAGTTAGACTGTTGTTGAGAAAGTCTTGCGCGCCTTAAAAGAGGGGGAGATTGTCCTTGTTTAGCTAATTGTCTGATTTTTTTTTGTTCTCTTTCTTTGTGTATAGAATGAATAACATGGAGAAATTGCACATGATATCGTCTTAAACATATTATTACGTTTGCCTCACCAATCCATCATCAACTGCAAATTAGTTTGCAAACCATGGCGACATCTACTCAGACATACTAAGCTAGGTCTCCTTTTTGTGGTCGGGAGGCTTAGTCGGAAACGACTCTGCTATGGAAAGCAACAACAATTTGGTCAAATTGACATGAGTGAACAGTACTACTCTCCTCACAAGACACTTGTAGAAATGGGTTATCCCCCATCTCTTCCACAAGACTCCTTGTGCGACATTGTTGGATCATGTAATGGCTTGGTTTGTATATTGGTAAAAAACCACGACACCAACCTCAAGGAGCCCATCTACATCTATAATCCTATCTCCCAAGAGCATGTCTATCTTCCCCAATACGTATTCAACGACGAAGACCCTTATGACGATGAACATTTTCAAAGATCTTTTATTTGTGGATTCGGTTATACTCATTACACTGATGAATATAAAGTTGTTCGGATCCGCGCTAGGTTAGCTCAGCCTGTGGGTGAAAGCAGACATATTCAAGTATACACCCTTGGTAGCGGTCTAGGCTGGAGAGACAAAGGAAGAGTCTGTATCGATGCTGTATTTAATCTCGGCTGTTGTGCAAACGGTGCCCTTCATTGGATAGATGGCTCCAAAAAAAGAGTTATGGCTTTTGATTTGGCACTTGAGGAGTTCATATTATTTCCATTACCACAACCCCTTCGTTTGCTCAAGATGATATCTTGTTCAGTTTCTCTCAAGTTATTGGGAGGGTATTTGTCTCTTATTCATGTGAACAAGGACTTTGTCAACGTATGGTTATTGAAGAAGAAGAAAAAGTGTAACAGGTATCACACTAGAGAAGACGAATTTGACGATTTCTGGAGTTGGAACAAAGAATTTAGCATCCCATATGAGGCCACTGAAGGGGAGATGTATACGATGTATGAACCGTTTGCGATTGCAAAGAAAAACCAACTTCTACTATGGTTTAATGTCGTTCTCTCTTGTTATGATCCAGAAACAAAAACTTTAACGAAGCTATGGGATGATAGTGCGAGGGCGTGGCGGGTGCAGGCGATTCCGCACGTATATAGTCTTGTTTCGCTTGAAGCACTAGGAGAAAAGTCACAAAAGAGTAATAGAGAGGCAAATTTTAACCAATGTGCTTATGCATAAGTTGACAGTTTCATTACTTACCAATTTTAACGTTGGGTTTGTGATATGTATTTTTTGAAGTTTAAGTTTTTTTTTGTTTTTTTTTTTGCCAGTACGTTGCACGATTCTTGATCAAATTTGAAAAACTGTATCAAAATTAAAAGTAAAGTGAGACCGCTTGAAATTAATTTAATTTTAGCTCGTTCACTCGGAAACATTTTACAATGTGCCTCATGGCCGGGCAGAGGTATAAATAGTGTCTCACGACTGGGTTTAAAAGTGAGCCTGGAGACAGGTTACTGCCATATTTTGCAGAAAATTCTGTCAAATATCCCTCTTCCACAACATTGGATGCCTGGTTTTGGTAATGGTAATGTGTAAATGTGTAAGCAATTTCGTCTATCCTCACCAGGGTGCACTCAAAAGCCAAAGCCGAAGTATCTGTCCTATGTTAAAACTCTAGACCCGGATCAAAGCATTGATATCTTGCAAGATGTAGCCAAGCGCGAAATGTTGCCAGAATTTAACCATCGGAGGCGGCGCCCCTTAGGTAGCTAATTGAGAGGGCGAAAGCCGGAGCGCGTTAGGATTGCTTTGACGGCAAGAGCCACAATTGGCCTTCACCTAGCTGACCACAGGATTTGAGTTGGCCTTCGGCGGTTCTCAAAATTTTAATGGGCCGAAAATCGTTTTAACAGGCCCAAAACCCAAATTTGTAGCCGACTATAATGGGGAATTGGGGATAACCTGGTACCTCTAATTTCATTTGTGTTTTTCACTGTTCTTCAAATCGAAGAGCAATTTCTAAAATCAGAAATTAGGGTTTTCTAAATATTTGTGTAGTGATGGAAGCTACAAATGAAGAAGGAAGTCTGTTGAGCTCAATCATACCACCAAGCCTAGAAGATGCAGGTCTAGAAGATTGTGCATTATCTCATGAATCCATTAAAGAAGCTTTCTTCAAAGCAGCAAATTCTCTCAAATCTTGGGGTCCAACAACTGATCTTGATTCAGAAGCTGATGATGATGTTGACAAAGGTGAATTAGGATTGCCTGATTCTCTGATTGGTGTAAAACCAGAATCTGATCCTCCAGCATCATCTTGTTCTAATGAAAAAGGGAATGGTTTGCCTGATGTTATTGGTGATGAAGTTTGTGTTGGTGGTGATGGAAGTGAAATCAGTGAGAAAGAATCTGATAGGATTTTAGGTTTGAATGTTCCTCAAGGTGAGAAAGAAAAAGAAGCTTGTATTGATGGATTACAGGGATTGAACATTGATGATAATGATAATGAAGAAGAAGAAAGGGAATCTGAAAATCCCATCTTAGTGGAAGCTTTGATTTGACTTTCTCAATTATTGGGATTTTGTTGTTGTTGTTGCTGTAGACTTTGTTCTGTTGTACCAAATAATCAAGGAATGAAATCAACTTCTTGTGCACTGAATCCAAATTCAAGAATACCAAAACCAAGTTCCCTTCAATTACAATTTATAGTATGCATATATATTGAATCAAGAACTCCATAATAAGATTCTACATTATACGGACAAATTCATCGTTCAGCATTCCTAAATTCATAGTTCATTGGCATTCCTTGGTTCTCAATCTCATTTTGGTAATACAACCAATGTTTCCAAGGAGCATTCCCCTGGCAGATAATGGAACAAGAACCAAGTTATCTCCTATCATGAATTTGTAAAATTTTATCTGTATGACCATTAGGCCGGTTCCAATGGAACCTCTCAAATCATCCCTTTTGCAATTCTAGGAGGACTAGCAAAGCTAAAATGGGGCAGTGGGTATCGATGGAAATTCCATCGACAGATGGAAAAAGCATCGTCGATGGAAATTCCATCGACGTCGATACTATTTCCATCGTCCTCGATGGAATTTCTATCGACCTCGACACTCTTTGTATTTGTCGATGGAATTTCCATCGACGATACTATTTCCATCTGACGTCAAAACAGGTGTTTGCTAGGTCCATAGCCGGCGAAAACACCCTTAATTTGGGTTTTTGGTGTCCCTTAGGAAGCGGCCTTAGGAGGGGGTCTGGTTCCGACAAGCAAAGCCTAATGTCCAAATCTTTGGAGTTGTCATGCCGCTCACCCTTGTGTGAATCTGTTAAATCACATTGTGACAGTCGATTATGCAGCTTTAACTTCTTTCAGGTGATGTAATTTCAGTCATATGTGAAATAAGAACCATTACCGATGGCAGAAGTGAGTGTGTGCTCCTAAACATTTCATTATAACCAAAGAAGCTTGATAAGTTACCAGAAATTATGATGAAAAGAGGTTCCCAACCTTGTGTGACTGCCTGCTGATATTTCTAAACAAGCAAAATGGGTTTCTAAAGAATCACATAGAGGTTCATTGATCAGTATGCTAATGTCAAACTAAGACGGCACTCATTAAGGTTTTACTAATTTAATTTTTTGCCCGACACTTTCTGGGAGAAAACTATCATCTGCAGATAAAGATACCTTGAACTTTTAATCTTATCCTGAAGATCAAAACTATCTTCTGAGAATGTAAAGGAGGTCAGAGGAAATATAACAAGAACAACATGGAACACTTTTGAATATATAAGCGAAAATGACAGTCACAGGAAACAAATGTCAAGATTTGTGTTGTGATACTCCATCAGTTACAAGGCCCTAAAATCCCGAGATAAAAAACAATACAAACTAACAATACGCAAGGCAGAATAACAAGGAACTATGTGTGAAACACATTGTTCACCTACTGATCTTCCAAAATGAAGTATTTTTTAGTATGCTGCGCGTAAGGCTAGCTACAAATCACATTATAACTCGTTACAGCAGTTGATTAATATCCTACATTCTAAGTGAAACTAGCCTTAAGCGAACCATTTCTACTAACTAATCAAAAGTGCCTCCGTCCGGTGTTTTGCCCAATACAAAAACTAGACTTTTAAGAAGGATCTTTTTTTAGAAGTCTTTAGGGTCCATACCTTCCTTAGCTGCAACATTCCTTCACATGGAGCACCAAGTAATAGGGTGGAGAGCAAAAGTAGCCTGATCAAACTGAAGCGAGTGTCTCAATGTACTGATGAGACCTGTTATAGGAAATCTTTTTCCAGGTTCCTGGTGCAAATTCATACAGATCCTTGAAGCTCGATTTAGGTAACCATGGTGCGAATTCAGGCAAGAAGCTCAGGTCAGGTAAATCACAAGAAATAGCTTGCTCTTGTATCCTCACCACCAGCCTAATTGAATCTCCTACTTCTTCGACATGCAATACACAATATCCACCATACACGACTGGATATGGAAAGCACCTACGGACATCAATACGAAGTTTCGGTATCCATCCCTTGTAGTCCGTCTTCATCTCTAAGATGTCAAAAATAGATAACCGATCATAATCTGAAATAAGATGTAACCGACCCCTACATTCCCCAAAGTACACAAGTTTCGCTATATCCTTACTATGAAGAAGATGACGGTATGGTGGCATTGGAGTTACCAATTCTTGATCAACATTGAAACAAATATGATTCTCAAAAACCCGCGAGTCGATCCAGTGCAATGAACCGTTCCAAAACACTCCACTTGTATCAAAATTACAACTTAGATTTGAGAAAACATCTCCAGAGAGCTTCCAAGAATCAGTTTCAGATGAGTATTTCTCAATCTGATAAGCAGAGGCAGAAACCTTAGTTGGTTTCGTCGACCAAACACAATAAACTTGGTAATGAGGTGATTTGACCGGATCATAAACCAAACCAACACTCTTAATCAAAAAGAAACCATTTACTTTTGCCCTATCAAATCCACAAACAATTTGGCGATATTGCTTTGTTGATGGATTGCAGATGTAATAGGTGCAATTAAACATGTTGCCTTTATGACTACTGCACAACAGCAGACCACTGCAAGATTGCATTACCTTTAAATGCGTATCTGGAATAAAATCCAAGGTTTCAAATGGGGGAGAATATGATGGTGATCCATCTAAGGGTACAAATATGGGTTTTCTTGATGTCTCCACCACTAATGATTTTAAGTGCTGTTTTTGAATATGTTCCTTGATGAAAATTGGATCAGATATAACAGACAACCATTGTTTAGATACGGTTTTAAACACTAACAGAGGTTCTACTGGTAAACACAACAAAATCTGAGCAAAGATATCAACATTGTTACCTATAAGAGTTGACGGTGAAGAAGATAGTGGATTCATCTTGGAATTAAGCATGCAGTTCTTGAGGATCTCCTAATGAAAAGATTTTGGTGAGCAGTGAGAAAACTCTTAAAGCTTCATTTTTTATAAACCCTAGATTTTCGTTTTCTGATTCTAAATTTCTAATCAATTTTGACCACATTTCATTTTACAAGTACACAGATGGAAGCAAGTCGAGTGACTCGAGTCAACTACAGTCGTGTAAGAACAAGTGGGTCAATCAGAAGTAAATAGTGCAGTTTTTTGTGGCATCGTCCTTACGAGTGCTTATTAAATTTATTAGAGCAAGCACTTGGGTGCTCCTTTTTTGTGTTTTTTACTCACATTTTAGGCCAGTTCCTATGGGACACTTAAACCCCAAATTATAGCTATTAAGGTCAGCTATGGACCTAGTAAAGGAGGATTTTGACGTTGCAAATTTGCAACCTTGCAACGTGAGATGAAAATATTATCGTCGATGGAAATACCATCGTCGATAGTTTTTCCATCGATTCTCTCCTACTTTTTAGTTTAAATAATTTTTTAAAAATCTTTTAATTAAATTTGGACCCCACAAATAATATATAAATACAAGGGATTTACCCGTGCCGCAGACGGCACGGGACTTTTAAGTATTATTCGTATATTTGTCTTCCATATTTTTCCCTTGGCTCGTAGCAACCCAAATTTTAGGCCATTCATTCCCATTGTCTCGTAAACCTGTGGTTTTGTAAATGTGTTTTGGACTCCTATTTTGAACAGGCCGTTTTTGTCGGATCCAAATTTCCCAATACCCACTGTTTTTGGTATGAACATAAAGCTCTGTAAGAAGAACATGCTCCCAGAAAATTAACTTTAAATTCGTAGCCACTTGGGAGTTATCAAAAAAATTGCAACACAATATCAGATAGTGTCAATTTAACCATACCATGGGATCCTTCCTCATACATATTTGGGTGAGTTGTACTGTTTTCTTAAGGATTTACTGTCACCGTCTATGTCAATTATTTGGCGGAAATTTAATACCCCAAAATTAAATTTTACTCAGATTTTAAAACTCCTTGGTGGATAAAGGTTGTTTAGAGGAGATATTGATTGATCGAAATGTAGAGAAATACTCCCAATACTCCACATTCGTTGTGTTTCTCCCATTGTTTTTTTGTAACATCTGTCAAATGATACACCACATGGCCTGCCCAGTAAGTTTTTTTTTTTTTTTTGATGGAGCCCAGTAAGGATTAGTCTAATAAAATTTTGTTTTACTAACCTATTTAATGTCCTCTCTTACAAATGTCGTTAGGTGATAATTATGGATATTGGGATGTTGGATTATACACCTGGTCGTGAATTCTATTATTTATTTCATACTCCCTCCGTTCCAGTTTAGATAGCATATTAGGGGTTTGATATAATCACCATAACCACGCTAAATTTGATGTTTTTCCACAAAATTTTAAACAACACCCTAGCATTTTATCTTCTATGTTACGTTTCGAAACTAAAATGCAAAGATTTTTTCAAAAATATTGTAGAAAAACATCAATTTTAGCAAGTATAAGGTGACTATATCAAAACCCTAATATACCATCTAAACTAGAACGGAGGGAGTATTTCATTCGATGCTCACAAACTTTGGTGATTGAACTGAAACAAAAAGCACTAAGTTCTTTTTCTAAATATTTCACGCAATAGATGAAAGAAGAAGCTAATTCATACAAAAACTCCACTGCAAAATAACATGCTAAATATTTGTGGTTTCATTCGTTTGTAGTTTTGTACATATCATACAGACGTAAAGACCAAAAAAATCCAGTTTGTAACACTGATCAAACTTATGTATAAGAAGCCTGGCAAATATTAACTTAAAAGATGGCCAATTAAGCTGCAAGCCAATTGTCCAAACACAAAAGCAGAGGATGACGTACCCCCAAAAGAATATTATTGGTTTGTCCGTGGTGCATGCAACTTTAACTCAATATATTTGCTAATAGCTGCCATTACTTCAGTATACAAAATGGAATTATTGTATATAACCAACCTTACAGTATGAAATCTGGATATACTACATTAGCCATTCATGACCGCTATTAACTACAAAGAGCCAAAAATTGATTATTCCAGCGATTGTGCATCTTGATGGCGCGATATAAAATTGGCCATGGCAGAAAACTGGGCTTCTCAAACCTATAAAAGCGTATTTCACAGATTGTCATTGGAAATTCTTACAGTTTAATCCATAAGAATCAAAAGAATTATAGGAGACTGACAAATAATTTGAGAAATATGCTGAAACTAAGAAATTAGAATAGTACCTAGAATCGAATTCCTGTAAGCGTAGGTACATTGGGAATGAAGTATACCTTTCTTTAATATGCAACACCTCTGGAATGTCGAGGTCGAAGAAGATTTTGGTTGTAATAGTAGAGAACTTGCCTGAAGAATGACATCAGAAGATTTAATATGCAGGCGAGAAAGCTAAAAGTAAAGCTTGGATATTCTTGCCAGTTATTTGAGATAATACAAAACTGAACATTGATAGAATTGCAAAGTAACACAAAACTTAATTGGGAGCCTCGTAAACTATAACAAACCGGTAAATCACGAACCTTAGTTCATGTACTTTAATCTACATATCCTCCCAGCGCAAGAGATGAATCGTGGGTTCGTGGTAAGCTGCTCACCCAGTGACCCTTACCTGAATTAATATTAAAAGAGTGAGTTACACTCCACATAAGTTGTATACATCTATTTCCTATGGATCAAAGTCGGATACTCATGAAATAATGAGATTACAAACCATGAAGTGAAGATTAAAAGACAGACACCAACTGTTAACCTAAAGTGTGATTCAAACATAAAGTCCCAAAATTAACAGTTAAATCAGACTTGGAAACCCGCTTCCTCCCATAAAAATTCTCAGTGGTAATGAGCTAGATCAATAGGTATTTGTTGATTATGTTCTAATTTGAATTTACTATGGGTATTAAAGATAGTTTACTTTTCTATTAGGAATTTTGTCGAACAACTACAATGTATATATAACATTTGAAGGCTAGTAAGAACCAACGGAACGGGAAAACAATGTCAATTTTGAGCATATACCTCTCACATGAATATGTAGGTGATGATTTTAGAATCCAAATTGAACTGCTTTCATGATACTAATTGTAGGTATTACTAATAAAATGACTAACCTAACATGAAATTCAAATTTCACAGGATCATGCAATTTAATCATAGCTACTCGAATAAAAGTTAGGTATTTTAGCCAGCAATGAATCGAGAATTTCTTTACTAATATTGAGCATATATCTCACCCTTGTCCTTTAGTCTCGGATCAGCGCCAAGTTAAATCACAGAGATTTTTACTCCTTCGGATTATCGAAATAATGTTGGTGAGTTGGAGGAAAAGAGATCGGGGTTTCAGATTGATTTCGATGGGATATGGGATCTAATTTGAGCAGAGATCAAATCGGGAACCAAGAACTATTTTTTCTTTCCACTGCGATGTCTTTCCTTCCTCCTCCCTATTCATATTCTCTATGTTAACCTGGCAGAAAGAGAGAAACGAATTGGATTCCGCTATTTGGCATTTAAATCTGCCAATTTAACGTACATGATTTTCTTAAGACTCGGAATTGATCCACATCCATTGATTTTATACCAAACAGAACCATAACCACACGATCTGATACTTGGCGAGATCGCAACGGTCCGTTTGTCTAAGCCAACTTGTCTTCGATGTGTTTTATATTATTGATATAAAAGACCCCACCAAACATTAAATATATTATTTACACCATAGTTTGCTAGTTTTCTCACTGTCCCATTTTCGATTTGCTAGGCCACGTGGGATTGCAAAACCTTTGTTTTGCTTGGCTCCATTGGAACCGGCCTTATGCAAAACAAAACAAGATAATATGCAACTACTATGGTTGAGAGGCGGCCATTGAATGGCCGCCCAATTTTCGGGGGCGACCACTTAGTGTCCGCCCCCAGTCAAGGTTTGAGCTTGACCAGAAATACGTTATCATCATTTTCTTCATACTTTGAAAATTCACACCCAATACTTTTCACCCAAAATTTGATTTTCAAGTTGTTTCACTCAATCATGCTTGCATTAAAAAAAAATTGAGTTACATTGTGTTGATAAAATAAAATCTAAATTACATCGTGCTGATTATATAAGCATTTGTAAGAGCAATATCATCCTCCGTAGTAAAATTCTTAACCATATTGAACCGAAATGAAAGACTTTGAGTGAGAGTTAGAGTGAAAAATATGTGAAATGTTTGATATTTTCAACAAACCCCTGATTTTTAGGGTTCTAATTGACAGTTAGAAAACTGAATAAGTGGTTTAGATGGGGTGTAAGAGTGGTGCGAGCAAAGAAAAGTCAAGCAAAAAAAAAAATCGAGGGGCGACCACTCATGAGCGCCAAATATTGGGCGGCCACCGAAAGGACGCTAGCGTACACTTAAAAACGACTTAAAACTTGTAGCACATGTGAGCCAAGTTTTAAGTTGTCTCAGAGGTTTTACACACATTTAAGGTCTTTTGACCTACTATTCATAAAAAAAGTGCACCATAGTGCTTGCTCTTAGGCATGGTTGGCCTCATTTAGTAGGAGTACGAGCAACCACACCATAGTGCTATATTTTGAAAAGTGGGATAGATTTCCACCCAAAGGCAAAGAAAATTTTGGGTCAAACCCAAAAATTCCATAATCGTGTCCAATATTTTAGTATAAAATTTTGATTTAGCATTCACGGATGCAACGAAATTTATAAAATAGTCATTCCGGAGTTATTATTCCTGGTTAAATTTGGTCCCATGAGTGAGTATTTGGCCTTAATGAATTATTATCATCCAGTAGAAGTGGTTATGGGATAACTAAAATGCGCTGAAATATCCAGATGCACCCCGCATTAACTTCTCTAATTAAAACAAATTTCATTTCCTAAACCACATCAACCAATCTCTCTTCTCCCTCTTCTTCTTCTATTTCATTTTCAAAACCAAAACATCTACGATTAATCGACGATTCAAAAAAAAAATACGCGATTAATTCTATATAACTGCGATGGTGAGAGAGAGAAACAAAGGACTTAATCTTAGAGACTTCAAACAACCAGGAATCGATTCGAAAAAGGTTTATGAAACTTTCTCGTCGACGCCGGAAGCGAAGAGATTGAGTAAAGAAGAAAAACAAGTTCTCAAAGATAAGCAGAAACGAGATATTATGAGGAGACTCAGGTATTTGAACTAACCCATTCGAGTTTTAGTTGATTTTCCACTCCAACTTGAAGATTTAAACCCAACTGTTTCCCAGAATCTTTATATGTTGACAAAATTTTAGACTGATTGTTCATCGTATTCATCTTCTGTAACAAAAACGAAACAACAATCGTTATATGTTTATACAATGATAGACCGATTCTTCTTTGTATTCATCTTCAACAACAAAACGAAACAAGAATCGTTATATGTATGTTAGTTGGTAAACCGATTAATTCAAACATTCCTTCTTGAATTATTTATGCAACGATTATATTTCCTCTCAATTTTGATATCTATTTGTTCGAATTCTAGAGCATAATCGTTACAAGTTAATTTAATAAATCAACGATTTGAGAACTGTCTAGAATCGATCTATTTTTCTGTAACCTAAATCGATTTTAGAATCGTCAAAATAATCGTTTAATATTTTGTGTTACTTAAACCGATTGTGTTCTGTATAGAATCGGTTTATTATGTTATTTTTTGAGCCGATTAAGTTAGGCGAAAAAACTTTATGTGTATGTAAGTTTTATTAGCCATAATCGTTGTATGTAATCACGAAAAAAAATCCGATTGTTTTCTTCCAGAAATCATAATCGGTTTATGTTTACAATAATGTCAACCGTTTTTTGTCTTTTGTTAAGAATCAGTCTATGTTTTTTTTTTTTAACCGATTGTTATATGTCTGACTTTCAATTTGCTTCTTGTTTTGTGTTATAGGGGGTACCAGAAGGCCGCCACACCCCAGGCTGGTTGTAAGGAGCATGTAAAAAAGAAGAAACTTGATCCTATTATAAATCATGCCGCTCGACCTCTTAGTTTGGGTTCCCGTCGAGAGGAAGGTATGCCGTTGAGTGCAGCTAGTCGTCAAGTTGCTAAAAAGCTAAATGTTAAAGAACCGCTCCAAAAAACGACACCACCTGAAGATGAAGTTGAAGAAACACCAAATAAAGAAGCATAGAATGTTGTAGAACAAGAAGAAGAAGAAGTTCCACAACAACTATCACAACCACCACCACAAGAACCAGTTGTACCACCACAACAACCAGAACCACAACAACCAGTTGTACTACCACAACAACAAGAGGGTGAAGAAGAAGAAGAAGTTGCCGACAGAGAAGAAGAAGAAGGACAAGAGGGTGCAGCTAAGAAACATATGAGGAATTACATGCCAACCGAAGAACAAATGATAGACGACAGGGAGCTCGGATTGCCCAAAGATGGAGGGTTTGTCTTATGGGGTACATGACGAGTTGGGCCAATGTTGTCTACAAAACCATTGTAATAATCTCAAACCTTTATATTTAGTTTGATTTTTCTTCATTTATTCATCCACGATAACTCCATTTCATGTTATTGACCATTGATATGTTTTGTAGGAGCACGAAAATGCAATACGTCTTCTCAAACACCAATCGGAGGCGAGAAAAATACGTGAATGGCCCTTGGAAAGGTAAGGTGCACGCCCTGAGAATCCAATGCATTGGAAAAGTGATTAGCTAGCGGTGAAGCCTCTCAAGTGGTCGATATCGTCAAGAACTCGGGGTTGTATCCTATCATTTTTAATTCCTAACTTGGATATGACAAACCACTTGTTTGTGCCTTCGTTGAGAGGTATTATGCGGAGGCGGATTTTATGCACTTCACTTTTAGCGAGAAGACCATCACTCTGGATGATGCTCATGAGATTACAGGTCTAAGCATCAAAGGAAAAATCAGTTAGGAGCATCGGCTTCACCAAGGACATGGAATTCCTCAAGGACATGGAAGGCATCCCCGAGGACTCCGCCTTCGCCAAGGACCTTGACTGAAAGCTTATCTATGCTTTTACCAAAGCCAAATGGGGTTGGGACACGACGACGACTGATTAAGAGATTATTGTTGGAAAAGGAAGGTAGAAGATATTCCATTTGAAATCTCTGAGGGACCAATTCAAGGGGACTCTGCAGCTTCATGAAGAAGGTAAGTTGGACGATAAGCAGGTCTGCAACAGCCACTGCGTACATTCTTTACATCTTGGGAAGTGTCGTATTCCCCGACACATCTAGTTCTCGGGTGTGCAGTTTTTGGGTGACTTGGATAAGTCGAATGAAATCTCATGGGGCACTGCTTGTCTTGCATTCTTGTTAAAGGATATGAGAAAAGCTACCAGGGCGGAGAAGGATCAAATTTGAGGGAATATGTCTCTACTTCAGGTAATCCTAGTAGATTTAGTTGTCATCATCTTATTTGTGGTTGTATATTTAGTATCTTATACTCCCATGTTTCACTTGTAAGCGTTCATTTATTTTTACTTCCCAGAGTTTGCCAAAAAGGCGGAGAAGAACCCTAAATGGGAAAAGGGTAAAGGTCATCACTATCTAGGAAGCAAATACATGTACAACAAGAAGCCCTCAAAGTCTAAGCAAGATTTGATTACCATTAGGACTCAATTGGACAATTTGACTGTGGATGATATTGTCTTCGATCCTTACATTGAAAAGATAGAACATGGAAAAAGTGTTCGTAACCACTTACACAAATTTTGGTCCATTGTTTCACCCCTCCGGATATGTTTTCTACAATCCGACGAGAGTGGCTCGTTAACGGTGGTGGTTTACAAAGAATACCAAAAGAAGAATATAACGGATTGGGTGATTTAGACTCAAATTCAAGCATGGCCTATCATGGTTCGGTGAAATTATACTCAAACCTCCTTGTACATCTAATGATTGGGACAACAGAGGTAAGCATTTGGTTGAATTGCGTCGTGGTCCGACCGTTCCTTCGACTCCGAATAATTGGGTCCACCCTGCATATATGGAGTGGTTCAACCGTACTTCCCATCCTCGTGTCATACGCATTGACTTTGAAAGTTGATTGATGACCCTCAAGAAGCCGTCGATTTATATGTAAGTACTCTCTTATGTTCTATTAACTTTAATCATTCATTATATATACGTACTAATTGTATGTTGTATGAATCAAAACAGAGACCTCGAGCCGACAAAATGATCAAGGATTTACATTGGGAAATTGCAAAAGGATTTACAAATAAGAGGACTCAGAGGATTTGTGAGACAATGCTTGAGCGCTTGTTGAACCTGGAGAATAAAAGACGAGGATATCTGTTTGGAGAATCTCAACCACCACCGCCGCAGCGGCCAAAGCGCAAGACAAGAGGGAATGAAGCCACAAAAGGCGGTGTTCATTAGGCTGCACAAGAACCACGACCTAAACGACAACGTGGTGGTGGTGGTGGTCGTGGAGGTCGCGGTGGTTAGGCTACACAAGAAGCACCACCAGCTAAAAAAGCTCGAGGTGGTAGTAGTAGTGCTCGTGGAAGTTGCGATGGTTAAACTATAAATAGTTCGAAAACACTTGTTTATCTTTGGTTATGTTGACTTAAACTCGTTCGTTATGTTGTTTAACTTTGGTTGTGTCGACTTTAAACTTCTTTGGTATGTTTGTGTACGATTTGAACTTTGGTTGGTATTTTATATGAATGAATGAAGCTTGAGTACTTAGATTTCTGTCAGTTTTTATTACCAGAATCGGTTTACCTTGGTGTATACGTCGAACGATTCTCTGGCATATTTACTCCAAAAATTGTCAGAGTACACAACCGTTCTATGATTTTGGTTTCCAAAACCGATTATTGACTTCATGAAAAATCCATATTTTTGAATCGTTAGATGAGTGTGTTAGGATACACCAATTAAATACGCTCAAATATATGTATCTTCTGTCTATTTTTTTTTTGCATAGAATCGGCCTTTCTATTCATTAATTTAACCGATTATACTACAACAAACTTTTACCTTTAAAAGACTGTACTCGGCCAATAAATGTGAATATATGCACCCATTGGTTTGTTAAAATTTCTGGGGAGACAATTCATAATCGGCATGTTAGGGTAGCAATATATACCGATTGTTCAACAACACCAAGAACACAAACATAATCGGCTTATGTGTCTATATACATGACCGATTATGAGTTGTTCAAATTCAAGATTTTGGTGAAAACAAATTGGATGATTTTCATGTGTACTCATGTCTAATCTTTCTTTTACATATGAATTAAGACTAATTAATCTTGTTTACACTTTAATCAAGTAATTAACAACTAACGGAGAAAGGTAAAACAATTCTTTTTATAAGGGGTTTTATGATTTTACTTCAAAACATCCCTATTTTAATTTATTCAATGGGGGCCAAATACTCACTTGTGGACCAAATTTAGCAGGTTATTATTCTCGTCATAAATGAAACATGTATACAACGCAATTAATATTTGCTGCACCTTAATTGCGAGATTTATATTTCCGTTTTGCAATGGAGAATAGTCTTACTGGGACAATCATCATGGAAGGAAGGATGACAGCTAGAATGGCGGAAATACAAGCCAAAATGATGTGGTCTTTCATTCCAGATGGTGAACTTAAGATTTTCTGGATTTGGTTAAAGAATTTGCTACCTGAACATATGAACCAAACTATTAGGATATATGTCTTAGTCTTGACTTAGTCAATGTGTCTTGACTAGTCAGTGTATTAAATGTAACTGTAACGGTTTCGGTTATATCGGTATTGGGTGTGTCGGCACACTATATAAGTGCTGCTATGTTCTGTAATAACTCAACTATTATTTTCTATTCAATTTGTTCTTTCTTCTTCATTCTTAGACTTCTCTGATTTTATCATGGTATCAGAGCATTCATATGACTTGAAAAAGCTTGATGTCCTGAAACTGAATTACTAGACTCATAAAATCCATTTGTACCATTCTGATAATTCTGTTCAGTACCTATATGTGAACCATCAGAAACTGTAGCCATATTTGCAGATGAACTGTTATGCACATTTGATGTAGGAGGTGGATGATATCTGAAAAAGCATCTAGAAGCTGCATGACCATTCTTTTTACAAATTTGACACATTACTTGAGAAAAGTCTCTTCTCTGACCATTATAACCACCACTCTGACCATTATTTGAATTAAAACCATTACCATGCTGACCAGAAAAACCATTTCCTCTGCCATTTCCTCTGCCATTCCCATTATAGTTACCACTTCTGCCATTTCCTCTACCATTACCTCTGCCTCCATATGTTCCATTTCCTCTACCACCATAGAAAGCTGTATTCTGACCATCATATATAGTAGTTGTTTCTTGATGTTGAGCACTTAACCACTGCTCATGACTTAACAATCTTGGCTTAACTTCAGCAAAAGTAAAGGGAGTTTCTCTATTCTGTGCAGAGACAACAAAAGTATCATACTCTCTTCCTAAGCCATTTAAAACATACATCATCAAATCAGAATCAGATACTTTTTCTCCAATAGCAGCCAAAGAATCTGCTATATTCTTGATACCTTGTAGATAAACCAAAATAGTTTGATTTCCTTTTCTCACATTATTCAGCTGGTTTCTCAACAAACACTTTCTTGCAACAAATTGATTTCTAAAAGCTGTTTCTAAGAAATCCCATAATTCTTTAGCAGAACTTATGCCTAAAACATCACCAGCTACTGCTGTAGATAAAGTTTGCTTTATGCAACTAGTAACACATCTATCCATTCTTCTCCAAATAGACCATGCAGGATTAGCAGTAGCTACATCAGCTATAAGAATTTCTTTAGGTGGCTCAACTTCTTCACCACTCACATATCCATACAGATCAGTAGAAATTAGAATAGATTCAAATTGATCTCTCCATAATAAGAAATTGGTAGAATCCAACTTAAGACTTACAAAGTTGGCTATATTATTGAATGGCAAAGTAAAAGTTACAGAAGAATTACCATTAGTGGCCATTGAAGTACTGCTGTTGTTATTATTCAACGTTTCTTGAAAACCAATTGGATTGTTGACGCTGTTGTTGTTCAGATCTTGATTATTTCTCTGTAAATTGATGTTAATTTCTTCACTAGATCGTTGAGATCGAGTTTTTACAACCATGAAATATTAAAGAACAGATGTTTGAAGATTCAAGAAACAGATCTTGAATGAAATTTGTTGATGATTCTAAAAATTATTTGAAGATGTATTAAGAATCAATGGTATACCCAATAGTTGCTGATGAAAAATTGTTAGGGTTATGTGATTGAATTTGCGGAAGGAAGGATCTTATCCCTCTGATACCATGATAGAATCAGAGAAGTCTAAGAATGAAGAAGAAAGAACAAATTGAATAGAAAATAATAGTTGAGTTATTACAGAACATAGCAGCACTTATATAGTGTGCCGACACACCCAATACCGATATAGTTATGGTACAAATGGATTTTATGAGTCTAGTAATTCAGTTTCAGGACATCAAGCTTTTTCAAGTCATATGAATGCTCATGATATACCCAGTACTAGCTCAGGTCCACAGTGGTTATCTGATTCTGGAGCTACTGCCCACATGACATCTGATGGTTCTTTAGTTCCTAATTCTTCTTCATACAAAGGCAAGGAGCATGTAGTAGTTGGAAATGGTAAGTCTCTATCTATTTGTTCTACTGGTAATTCTTCTTTGCAAACACAGCATACTAAGTTTAGGTTAAACAATGTCATGATAGTTCCTGAATTAAAGCAAAATTTATTGTCTGTAGGAAAGTTTGTTACTGAAAATGATTGTTGGTTTAGGTTTGACCCTTATGGCTATGAAATTAGAGATTTGACAACTAATGTACTACTAGCTAAGGGTAGGATGAGTAACAATTTGTATCCTATAACACATATAAGGATGCCTCATCAGTCATATTCAACATCTTTATCTGCACCTTCCCATATTTGGCATGATAGGTTAGGTCATCCATCTAAAAAGATAGTTGATCATCTTAAGAATAATAAACATATTACACCTACCACTGCTTCTTCTTTGCAAGTTTGTGATCCATGTCAACTGGCTAAAAGCAAAAAGCTTCCTTTTAAGATATATGTTTCTCATGCATCTAACTCTTTAGAGTTAATTCATTGTGATGTATGGGGTGCTGCTCCTGTTGCTTCTTTATCTGGTCATAGGTATTATATTTTATTTGTAGATGATTTTAGTAGGTTTCATTGGATTTATCCTATGGAACTGAAATCTGATGCAGTTCAGTGCTTTACTCACTTCAAACATCTAACTGAAAATCTTTTTAGCACAAAAATAGTGGCTTTTCAAGTTGATGGTGCATCTGAATTAGTTAAGGGTCCTTTTAAAATTTGTTTAGACACCAGTGGAATTGTTATTAGAATTTCTTGTCCTAAAACCCCAGAACAGAATGGTCTAGCTGAAAGAAAGCATAGACACATAACTGAAATGGGTAATACTTTGTTATTCAATGCATCTTGTCCAAAAGAGTTTTGGTATGATGCATTTTTAACTGCTACATATTTGATTAACAGAACACCTTCAAAGATTTTGAATTACAAAACTCCATTTGAGGTTTTATTTGGTGTGTGTCCTGATTATTCATTTTGAAAATTTTTGGTTGTGTATGTTATCCTTATTTAGGACATTCCAGATCTGATAAGCTATCTCCAAAGTCTGTAAAATGTGTGTTTATAGGTTATAGTCCTTTGCATAAAGGATACAAATGTTATAATCCTGTATCTAAGAAGATTCATATTTCTAGGCATGTTATATTTGATGAACATCAGTTTTATTTTTCATCTATTCATGAAAAGCCATCTGATATTTGTCCTAATACTGTTATATCTACTTACATTGATGAAATGCCTTCTGTCAATCATTCTGAACCTACAACTGCTATTGTAACTAGGTCTAAAAGAGGAATTTCTAAACAAAACAATTTCCTGATTATGAGTCATATTTAACTGTTGCATATCCCTTGCCTATTGCTTTAACTTCCTTATTACATAATAGAGAGCCTAAGTCATACAAAGAGGCAGCAAAAGATCCTAAATGGGTTGTGTCAATGGGTGAGGAGGTCACTGCTTTAGATAATAATGATACTTGGGATTATGTAGAACCTGATGATAGTATGAATATATTAGGATGTAAATGGGTATATAAATTAAAATTAAAAGCTGATGGTACTGAAGATAGGAAGAAATCTAGATTAGTAGCTTTAGGTTATAATCAGAAAGAAGGAAAAGACTTTTATGAAACTTTTAGTTCTGTTGTTAAAGCAACAACAGTTAGAATTGTCATTTGTTTAGTTGTTTCTAATGATTGGCAGATAAGACAACTAGATGTATCAAATGCTTTTTTGCATGGTTATTTGGATGAGGATGTCTATATGAGACAACCTCCTGGATTTATTAATCCTAAGTATCCAAATCATGTGTGTAAGCTCAAAAAGAGCTTATATGGTTTGAAGCAGGCACCAAGGGCCTGGAATAATAGGTTTACTGCTTTCTTAAAGCTAAATGGTTTTTATAGAGCTGTTAGTGATAATTCTTTATATATTTTTAAGCATGATCAAGATATTTTGCTATTATTGTTATATGTTGATGATATTTTATTAACTGGTAGTTCTTCCTCTATGATTGAAAGATTTATACTTGTTTTGAAAAGAGAATTTCCTATGAAAGAGTTAGGTGGTTTGAATTATTTTTTAGGAGTTGAGGCTGTAAGAGATAGTGATAAGATAATATTGTCACAGAAGAAATATACTTTAGAATTGCTTGAAAAATCTAACATGTTAGATTGCAAACCATGTGCTACACCTGTTGTGAAAGGTAATAGATTGTCTGTGAATGATGGTGTCCTTCTTGAAAATGCTTCAGAATATAGAACTATAGTTGGTGGTTTACAGTATTTAACAACTACTAGGCCAGATATAAGTTTTGGGGTCAATTATGTCAGTCAATTCATGCATGCTCCAACTGATCAGCATTTGCAGCTTGTTAAGAGGATTTTAAGATATCTCAAAGGTTCAGTTGGTTTGGGTTTAACATTCAAGAAGAGTTCTGTCAACAGTATCACTGCATATACTGATTCTGATTGGGCTGGTTGTCCTGATACTAGAAGGTCTACAGCAGGATATGCAGTATATTTGGGTTCAAATCTTGTTTCTTGGTCTTCTAAGAAACAACCTACAGTGTCAAAATCTTCTGCAGAGGCAGAATATAAATGTTTAACATTAGCTGCAGCTGAAGTTTCTTGGATTAGAGATCTGCTTTCTGAAATACAAATTACTGTCAGAACTCCCATTACATTGCTTTGTGACAACACTAGTGCTATTGCACTTGCTTACAATCCTATCTTCCATGCCAGGACAAAGCATGTAGGAATAGACTTTCATGGAGTAAGAGAACTGGTAGAAAGTGGGTTTCTGGAGATAAAGCATGTTGCAAGTGAACTACAAATAGCTGATTTGTTTACAAAGGGATTCTGCTTTCCAACTTTCTCAAGGTTGCTGTCATTACTGCTGGGCACAACTACAAGTCATGAGGATTCTGCTCCAAGTCATTCTGCTACTTCTAATTTTGATAGTCCTGTTGCTGCTGATTCTACTACAACAAATGATTAGTTCTGCTGAAAACAATAAGGGTTTGCTGTTGCTGGTTATGCAAACATTACTGAATTTCAATTTTTACTGCTGTTGTTGTTTTCTGTCAAACTGTTCTGTTTCACAATAACAGTTTGAGGGGGCATATTAGGATATATGTCTTAGTCTTGACTTAGTCAATGTGTCTTGACTAGTCAGTGTATTAAATGTAACTGTAACGGTTTCGGTTATATCGGTATTGGGTGTGTCGGCACACTATATAAGTGCTGCTATGTTCTGTAATAACTCAACTATTATTTTCTATTCAATTTGTTCTTTCTTCTTCATTCTTAGACTTCTCTGATTCTATCACAAACTGCGGTTCGAGAAATGGGAGAAACCATGGGAGAAGTTATTGTGTTGACCCTGAAGAAGGTCTACTAACGAGTGATTTTTCTAGAGTTTGCGTCAAAATCAAACTCACAACACCATTAAGGAGGGGAGCTTTGGCATTCACTGCTGATGTTTCTACGAAATGGCTGAATTTTTATTATGAAAAGCAACCTCACAGGCTTTTTCATGACTACTATGTGATCAAACGTGATCGTCTTGCTTGCAAAAAAGTCGCTGATAGTCTCGAAGCAATGCATTACAAAACTGAGAAGTTTGGAAAGTTGCTGAAAATTAAGAAGTCAGAGCACGTGGCTTTACAAGGTATTGTTCCTGCTCACAAAAGTTTCGGTAAGAAAACTATGAAGCATACCCCTTTTGTGCCGCCTACGGATGGACTGTCGGTGACAATGGGAACTGCTGCCTCTAGCAGTAATGATACAGTAAGATAATTATATGAAGCTCCTAGGCTCGGTAAAAGACAAAGGGCAACCACTGCTGCATCCAATGAACCTGACCAGTATCCTCCTGTTAATTCCATGGAATCTGTTGAGTACCAATCTGAATTCCCACCAAGGGCGACACCATTGCAGGGTACTAAACAAGTTTTTGGAAAGATAGAACAACCTGCATCCACTACGAAGAAGGGACAGGTAAAGTAATTTTTTTTTTTCAAATAAGGATTTTATTAATCATCATCAACTGAAAGAAGTTTACAAGAATTGGATGGGAGCCTTGCAACAAGCTGCGCTCCAATCCCTTTTTGCAAGACAACCCCAATCCTATGGAAAAGAAAATCCCCAACTACAACGTTCCCATCATGACTAGCCATATAGTTACGTAATCTCTTCAGGAACTCCACCGTATCACTACCCAACTCCCCCAAAGTAGTGAAATCAAGCACACCAAGACCAAAGCCCTGAGCAGTACATTTCTCTAGATACTTGTCTTTTTTGCGAAAGACAGCATCATCAATAGCATTGCCATGGACAAAAGCACGCACCCCAACGCCTGTAAAAGGTGAAACAACTGTGATATCCATACACACATCATGTCCATTATCCTAATTGTACACCAAGACATCTGCAGGTCTCAAAGCTACACCGGTATCCGAGAGAAATCCAAAATCAACCTCTTTCCTAGATGGGACACCTCCACGATAACAAATGTCAGCAAAGGTATTACGAACCAGGTCATGTCTATACTTGAGACCAATACCACTCGAGCAATGCAAGGCATGGTCCCCAAAAATATCCATCTCCCTACCACAACTGGTGCAACTCTCTCCTTCCTCGAAAAGAGGGATCCCAAGCCTATAACGCAAGATAGCTCTGAAGTGTCGAGACCCAATTTTTTGATTTAGCCCTTCAATAGGAATGGCCAACAAATAGTCTTGTGCATGCTTAATCATGTTACTCTGCCACAGGGATGAATCTCGTTCAGTCATAGTAAACCGATTAGGTAGATCCTTCTTCACAGCATCGAAGTATTTGATTGCCAAAGAGCTCATAGAATGGGGGGCAATCCTCAATGCACAATGAAGAATTCTCAATACCACATATCTGGTTGTAGGAGATAAGGGCACGCTCAAAACTGGGACTCAAACCAGACACTCCAGAATGTCTCAAAATGTTCTCCTGCTGAGATCTAGTCTGAAAACACGAAGCTAAATAGCAATACAGCATAGTATCCTCCATAGTATACACTCCTAGCCCACCATATTTGATGGGGAGTGTAGCAAGCCTATGTTGCAACAAACCAAAGCCCGACCCATCTCATGTAACAAGATGTCGAAGAAACTGCTTGAGATGATCTTCGAAAGCCACTTGTGCCTTGTCTAAATATTCAGGTCTAGTTGTTCGCATAGCAAAGTATAACCTCGAGACACCCGAACAATTTCTCAACAGTAGCAACTCACCCTGTGGATCTTTAAGCTTCTGAATAGCATCAATTAGTTCAGTGGTCTTACGAACCCTGTTAACCGCCATGTTTCTGCACAAATGGGGGTTCAGGCTAACAGGTCCTCCCAAAAGCTTAACACCCTCAGTAGGCCGGCATATATCAGACGGAAAAACCCCTTCAACTAACCCTCTGCAATCAATAGAAGGCCAGAAAAGTTCAGTCTTGGAAACATTAAGGTGCAAACCCAGAGGGACACCCTCCTGCTGAATAATTTCCAAGGCTTTGGCCACCACTAGTGTGTCACCAACTAGGGTCCCATCGTCTAAATACCATGCTTGTAAGTCCAAAGGGCATAACTCTGCAATTCTGTGGATCAAGGGGTGTAAAGTTAAAGCAAATAACATGGGCCCGAGGGGGTCTCCTTGTTGTACTCCATGTGCTGATGAAAGAGTGTTATCCATATAATACAGTCTAGCAGGAGCCGCGTAACAAAATTCTACCCACCTAGAGATAAAAGGACAGTGTTTCCTTACCTCTTTAATCATTGCAGATCTGCTTACCAGGTTAAAGGCATTGGAGAAATCCACAAAAAGCATCGAAGTGGATGTAGAATCACTCTTGGTCTCAAGGAGTCTGTTAACAGCATGAAGAATTGCCTCTCCGCCACAAGGCACCCCCACCCCAAACTGGTAATCACTCAGGTAGCTCTCCATTGCTTTACCAACATGAGAAGCAGCAACTTTGGAAACTAGGCGTCTCCAAATAGTACCTACCGCAATAGGACGTATACCACCTCCTGGCTTAAGTAAGGGAGTGAGGGGAGCTGACGCCACAAACTCCCCTAAAACCGAGGGGCAGCCACCTGCAAGCCATATATTCACCAACTCAGTGATTGAATTGATGAGCTCATCCGACACGGCTGCAGCGGATCCACTCAACGCATCTATCAGGTGTTGGGCACGAAGGCCATCTCTACCACACGAGGTCCCTTTAGGGAAACTTTTCATCTTTTTCAGGACCAAATACCTAGGCGCGATGAACGGTGGTTGTACTATAGGGTTTGCAGGTATCAAAGGAGGAGGCGCATGAGGATGCTTGGCTTGCAATTCATGTAAAGTCCCTGAGTTGGAAGGAGCCACACCACTAGATGTCAAGGTACGTATAGCAGCTGTGTATAACCCGTTGCTTAACTTCTTACGACAAAGGAGTATGTTGGCAGCCTCTTGTTCCTCCTGAGTTTTCACCTGTCTCCTTCTCGTGTTCTGATGCCGAGACTCTTGTAAAGCAGATTGTTCTTCTAAAGCAGTGCGAAGCAATGTAATACATCCATCAGGTTTATACCAACGATTCATAACAAGATTTATAGCCTCAATCTGACGTTTTTTCCTGTTGTCGGACCGCTCATTCTCTCTATCCTTGGGGAAACAAATACGGAGAGTGCAAATAGGAAAAAGGAGCATCTGAATCCACAAAGAGATATCATTGGGACTGCGAACAACCCTCTGAATGACACCATTAAAGGTTCTAGAAAAGTAAAGCTTACACTTAGCGGGGATACTGGAGACTGTTGTGATTTGGCTCTGCATCACCTTATCCAACAACTCGAGATTAATGCTAAGCACATCGGTTGCGGCATCATCCAACACTTCATTGTCTGCAATAACCGGAGGTGGGCACTGTAATCCATGGATCAAGAAATCACTCCCTTTCCCATTCCACGGACCGCGAATAGTGTTGCCCGCACGACACTTACAAGGTGACCTCCAAGCATGTATTTTCAAACATGAAGTACATAACCACCCCCGCATCTCCCGTAAAGTGCCTTCCCATGCCTTGAACACATTGAAATTAGTACTAATACGTTGCCGACACCTATCCTCACCAACGTCGTCAGGGTAATGCTTGTGTCGCAAATGCTGGGCCAGAGAGCTATTATTGTAGCCTCTCCCATCTATCTCGTTCTTGCAGCCCTCGAAACCTTGAAAAGGACATCGATATTTGCCGGTTTGGGAACCTATAGGAGAAGGCTGAGACCCAGACCCTGCTGCATAAATGTATCCGTTAGAGTGTGACCCTGAAGCAATATTAAAGTTATCACCACCACCATGGTAGGATGATGTAGCTGCGACGTCGGATGTCGCGGCAAGGTTGGACGTTTCCAAGGCCTCAAATTGTACAACAGGAGTAGCAAAAAATTGAAGATTACACACAGGCATGGGAATTGCAGAACCTTGAAGACGACACACATGAGGTTGACCATTAACAACATGGGATGCATGACGTGCCGGCGTTGTTGTCGTAGTCGCCGGTAAGGTGCTTGGAGCTTTGGGAGATGCTACAGCCAAAGGGAAGGGAGTGGTAGGTACAGAAACCTGAATTACAGCGTCCCCAGCTTGCTGTGATGTATCAGGAGAAACCATTGCAGAAACAATAGCAGGAGAAACCATTTCACCCGTCCGTGAACCTTTCGTGGTGGTTTTCCGTACATACACAAACTTGGTGCGACTTGTAGAGGAGTGAATGGCTGTACGTGATATATTAGTTGCAGAGGATTGAATGGTGTCCTTGGGCGTGGCAGAAGTAGGTGCTCTGGTGCGGTGAAGACGACGGCAGAAACCATTATCTCCAGCGGTCGGCGCCCGGGAAGAAAGGCAGTTGGTCTTAGAACGTGCAGAAGATTGAAGGATGGTGTTCACATGATTGCTATCACCACTTGGGGCTGAAGAGGATCGAGTGAGAACCATGGGAGATTATCTGAGCTATTTCATCAAGAACAGCCGCGGGTTCCGACGAGAAAACCCTAAAAATGGCCACATAAATTTACGTCAAAAATGGGGATTTAGGGTTCTTTCGAAAGCTAATAAGGTGGGTAAGAATCAGAAGAAGCTTGGTCAGGATGAAAATCAGAAGAAGAAAGGGATTGATCAATTGAAATC
Organism: Papaver nudicaule; assembly: GCA_023529015.1. NCBI lineage: Eukaryota > Viridiplantae > Streptophyta > Magnoliopsida > Ranunculales > Papaveraceae > Papaver > Papaver nudicaule. The sequence continues at coordinate 30,688 of JAJJMA010179039.1, forward strand.
GCCTCTCCTTCCATGTTTTTCACCTCCACCGGAAATCGCCTCTCCTTCCCTGTTTTTTTTTTTTTTTTGGTAAAAAGCTTTTAATCATTAAGCTAAAAAAGAAAAACAGAGAGGGAGGAGGACATTAAGCCAAACCTCCAAAGAAGAGATAAGAAAGTAAAAAATAAAAGAAGTACTATCGAATTCTAAAGGTAGGAATGGAAAGTTTGTCCGCCCCCACTACTGAGTACAAGAAGTTCGGAGATGAGTTCCACCAAGTATGAGACTCAGAATTCGCCGCCCATTTTGCTAACATATCCGCGCACGCATTTCCCTCTCTGTATATATGAGAATATCTGAACTGGATGGTGCTAATATACTGCAAACAATTCTCCCACTGAGTCCTAAAACGCCAAGGTACTAAATCCTTGTTACGAATCGCATGAATGATGTTCATAGAATCACATTCTAACCACATACATCTAATTTTATACTCATGCACTATCCTAAACGCATGAATAGCACCCCAAAATTCAGCCGTAACCGAAGTATCTATTCCCAAATGCATAGCAAAACAACCCATGGGAAGACCCAAGTGGTTTCGAAGCACTACTCCACAGCCATACCTACCCGGGTTACCCAAAGAACAACCATCCGCATTAAACTTCATCCAACCCTCCAATGGAGGAGACCACTGAACCTTTAAAATTTTAGGAGCACTCCTGGACAAAGCACTCCAAAAAATCGCAATGTCAAGAGCTCACGGAAATCATTCCCGATACACCCATCAACCAGTCCACCAAATTCTGAAATGAGACTCTTAAGCTTAGATACACAATCCCTTACTGGAACTGAAACACCCTCAAACTTTACCTGATTTCTCACCCACCAAATACACCAGAAACAACTGACTACAGCTACATAGAGTAAGTTATGCACCTGAGAGGATCCATTATAGCTCCTTATTTTGTCGAACATGGTGCTCACTGAATTGGACACAAAGTCAAAATTAAATACTGATACAATCCATCTCCAAAGATCTGTTGCATATGAACACTCAAGCATCAAATGATTGATAGGTACAGTACTGTTTTTGTTTTCGAAGTAATTGTTTTCGAACATTCTCTTTTTGTTTTCGAACATAAAGTAATTGTTTTCGAACACTCTCTTTTTGTTTTTTCCTGTTTTTGCTTGCAACAATTTTAACTTTCTTGCATACATAATCTTGCTGCGTTTAGTAGATACGGTACTGTTTTTTGTTGCTTTAATTTTTTTTGTTATAAATCTGTTGCTATTACATGCATCTCGAGTTATTCCTGCACTGTGTTTTCAGTAAAAATTTTAAGACTGCATCATTACCGTATTGTCAAAAGGGTCAGTCACGTAGATTTAACCATGAGGGTTCTATCATGGAACGTCTAAGGCTTCAACAGGTAACAAGAGACCATCTCAAGGACTTGGTTAGAACTCAAAATCCAGACATAATCTTTCTTTGTGAAACCAAGCTTCATGAGGTACAAATAAAACCTATGCTCACTACATATCAGTACCCCAATACTGCTTATATTAAGCCAATAGGTCTTTCTGGAGGATTAGTACTACTTTGGAAACAAGGTTTTACTTGTGATGTAGTTGGTAGTTCTCATAACATGTTTAACATAATTGTACAGTCCGATTTTAGCAA
>JAJJMA010179039.1:42079-52363 GCA_023529015.1 Papaver nudicaule
TTGTGTGCTACCGTGACTGAATCTTTTGTAGCTGAGCAATTCGGTAGATCAAGGAAGTTCCAACCATCGTGCCATGACTTATTTGGTTCTTCTTGTACCCTCCCTAGTTGACGCATTACACGAGTTGGATTATACATCACATAGCCAGTAGGGTGCCACAAATCCCCATAAAACCATCTCATCTCTATGCGGTTGTTTGCCTCCGGATTATCCTTGTATAGATTAAAGGTTATGTCATTCTCCGTAATGTTGTCGAACATAATCCGGAGGTCAATCAAATCTTGTGCTTGGATGTGGACTCTCGCCTGAGTATTACTTCTACTGAATATCCAATTCTTCCCATAACCTTCATCAGACCTTCATAAATCATTATGAGATGCTCTCTCGAGTTTTTGGAAATGTTCGTAAACCCAAACCTATGTATATTAGACCAACTGTTAGAAGTTGCAAACGAAACACATAATTGGGAATCGAGGTTTACGGTAATAGAATTACCTGAAGTATAGCAACATTCCCTCCAATTTGGGCAGTATTCATCCTTAAGGCAGTCCTCATCTCCTTCAAAAGGAATGCAAGGCATGCAGTTCCCCAGGCGTAGGAATTGACCCGGTCAAGATGCTGCAGATACTGTAAATAGTTGGCATCGACCCTGCTCCCTGTCTTGTTTGGGAAGATGACACACCCAATCACATAGAGCAAGTACGATGTAGTCGTATGCCTGCAATCAGCTTCACTCACCTCCTCCCCCGCCGATTCCCGTTTTGGAGTTCCCATAAATTGGTCCCTCAATGATTTCAGATCGATCTGTCTGTTCCTGTAACTGGCACACTTTTTCCACTCCTCTTTATACTTAGCCGCATTCCAACCCAAGCATACATTAACGAGACGATCAAGCTCGTCCCAATCAGTATAAGGAGTGTATTTATCCGCAACAGAATTCCCGTCGGCGAAAGTTTAGTAATGTGATGTGCATCTTCTGGAGTTATGGCAACCTCTCCACATGGCAGATGCATTGTGTCAGTCTCGCCGTAATAACGCTCGACGAGGGCTGATATTAACACCTTGTCATGTTCTATCATCGAGTTTTCTATGGCTTCCAACAAGTGCGAGCCATCCACAAGTGCAAAAGCTCTAGAACAAAGATCTCCAACAGGCCACAACTTCATTTTTAGTGTCGAAGATACAGGTTTTGAATGCGAATGGCATTCACATGATCCTAGGAAAACAACATAAACATGACTATAGGTATGCAACAATAGGTAACCAAAAAACTGGGAAAAAAATGGTTGAACCTCTTACCTCAGCGCAATAGATTGCTTGCGTCCAAGAACCCTTGTAACCAAAAAGCACTTTTCCACCGTCGGCAGAGGTACCGGGAGGTTGTTCAGCATCGTGACCTTCAATCATCTTAAACTTCAAGTGATCTTTACGTTTCTTATCATCATTTTCTTCTCCGTGCTCAGCCTGTTCTTCTTCTTCAATCTGAGGTGTTGTTGCAGGAGCAGGCCTAGCTTGTTTTCTACTAGCGCCACCTCTACATGCACCACCTCTACTAGAACCAACTCCACTTGAAGCACCTCTACTAGAAACACCTCTACTATAACCAACTCCACCTGAAGTACCTCTACCAGAAATACCCATACCTTCGTTCCATCTAGCTGCTGCAGTAGCCCTAGACTCCTTCACGGGAAGTTTAGCAGCAGCAGCCTCCGCAACAACTTTCTGGCGGTGTTTAGCTCCTAATTTCTGACCCCCTTTAGTTCGTGTTGGTAGAGTTGTCGGAAATTGGGTGTCTTGTCTTCTCTTCGTTCTCAATTCTTTGGCCCTAATGCATACCAAATTACACAACAAAGCAACAAAAAACAAGCATATCAAGTTCTAAAATGGTTAACAAGTACATGTCTCTAACACTACTCGGTAGATCGAGATATAAAAAGATCCACCGAGTGGTGTAAAATCAAAGGCAAAAAATATGTACTCGACAGACAGAAAAGCAACCGATTATGCAAAAAGTTTACTCGGTAGACCTAAAAGCCACCGAATAAAGCCTTCAAATTTTACAGGAATCTGGGAGTGCTATTGGAGCTTACTCGGTCAATTAAAATAGCTGCCGAGTATTCATAAATCATACATACTCGGTAAGCAAATAGAGCAACCGACTGTAATATATTAATACTCGGTAAATCAATGAGCTACCGACTAGTTATTCTCAAACATGAACCCTAGTTTTTCTGGGCAAAAATTGAAACCCTATAATCACTAATTCAAACACAAATCCTTGTAATTAAATTGGAAATTACCTAACTGAGACCATTGTTGGATCTTGTGGAGGTTCCTCTTGGGCATGCCAGTCTACACCTTGAAAAATTCGTTCAATTTTCGGGTCTTCACTCGATTGTTCTCCGTCGTCATTCTCGCAAAAAATGTCTCGAATTGAAGAGTTAGTAGAAGAAGAAGAAGTAGGAGTGGATTCTTTCTCTTTTCCTTTATTCTTTTTCGGACCCAATGAATCGACGATGAATCGTAATCGAATCAAAGAACGAATAATCGACGATGAAATTATAAGCCACCGAAACCTTGTAATAATATAGTGTGTTAGTAGGTGAATTTAGTTTGGATTTGGTAGTGGAAGAGAAGAAAGGGGCGGATTTTGGTGGTGAAGGAAAGGAAGGGGTGATGGAGGAGAGGAAAGGAAGGGAAAGAAATTTTTTTTCTTCGGTAGCTTTTGAGTATATATAATTAGGTTTAGGTTAGTATAATTAGAAAAAGGGTAATTTAGACATTTCAGTTAATAGTAAAAGGGTATTTCTGACATTTCAAGCAATAAATTAGCTTTCCCTTATCGATGAGAGTCGGATGGAAAAATCAAAAAAGTAGACCCAAATTCTTTTAGGTAACCCCTAATGACGCAAGGTTATTTTATGTGCTTAATCAAAAGTATGACCCAAATTCTTTTTACACCTTCTGCACCAACAGACTTTCATTTGCAGAAAACAATACCTTAAATCTTATCCAAGATGATCAAAAGTGGCTTTCTCAGAATGTGAAAGAGATCAAGCCCATAATCAGCATTACACACTTTAAAATTTGTAAGTGACACCGTCATGAGAAATAAATGTCAAGATTTGTGATACTCTACTAGACGGTTCGATTAGTCTTTCGCCCCTATACTTGGTGTAATCACTGTAATGTGAGTAACCTATCAGTTTCAAAGGCTAACTCAAAAATTCTAAGAGAAAAAAAATACAGTAAGACACTAATTTGTAAGCCAGAAAAACACAAAAACAACATGTCAGTGCACTAATATGTAATCACTGCAAACCAGATTGTCCATCAACTGATCTTCCAAACAGAAGCATTTTCAGTGCATTGCAGGTAGGACTGGAAATGTAAATGAGCATTGCAAGGTCTCAAACAAAATACAACAGATGCGTTTAGGCTACAAAACACAAAATAGATCATTACGGCATGCATCCTATATTGTAGGCCAAATTAGCTTAAGCAAACCATTTCTACCAACTAAGCAAACCTACACAACCATACTTTACTGTGACTTACCCAACACAATTAAAACAAGGTTTTTAGCAGGGAACTTTTTAGAAGCTTCAGGGTTCCATACCCCCATCCTTTGCTGCAGTATCCCTTCAAAGTACTGATCTTGATCAAACAGAAGTGAGTGTCTCGATGTACTGATAGGAATTATCTTGAGAAATCTTATTCCAAGTCTGTGGTGCAAATCTATAAAGATCCTTGAAGCTTGCTTCATGTAGATCACAAGAAATAACTTGCTCTTGTATCCTCATTACCAGCCTAAATGACTCTCCTACTTCTTCGACATGCAATACACAATAACCACCATTCACCACTGGATATGGAAAATCTCGGACATTAACACGAAATTTCTTTATCCATCCAGTGTAGTCGGTCTTCATCTCCAAAATATCATAAATGGATAGCAAATCATAATCTGAAATAAGATGTAACCGACCCCTACACTCCCCAAAGTATTCGACATTCGATCTATCCGTTTTATAAAGAAGAGGACGGTATGGTGGCATTCCAGTTCTTATTTCTTGATCAACATGGAAACATATATGATTCTCATCTTCCCAAGTGTCAATCCAATGCAATGAACCATTCCAATACACTCCACTTTTTTGGAAAATATTACGTGTAGAGAAAACATCTCCGGAGAGCTTCCAAGAATCAGTTTCAGATGAGTATATCTCAATTTGATAATCACAAAGTTGTTCACGTCGTTTAGGAAACGTCATCCAAACACAAATAACTTTGTAATGTGGCGATTTGAGCGGATCAAAAGCCAAACTCACATTCAAAAGCATTATGAAACCTTTTTCACTTGCCACATCGAATCCACAGATAATTCTGCGATACTGCTTCGTTGACGGATTGCAAATGTAAAAGGTGCAATTTCTTTTTGAGACTTGGCCTTGATGGCTACTGCAACACCACAAGCCATTGCAAGATTGATTTATCTTTATATGCTGATCACTAATGAAATCTAGGGTTTCAAAGGGACCAGAGGATGATGATGATGATGATGATCCATCTACGGATACAAATTTCAATTTTGAGTTTTCTGTTGCTGTCTCCACCACTACTGATTTCATGTACTGTTTTTTAGTATGTTTCTTAATGAAAATTGGATCAGATATAACCGACAACCATCGTTTCGAAACAGATTTAAACAGGAGTAGAGGTTTTACTGGTAAACACAAGAGAATCTGAGTAAAGATATCAACATTGTTACCTATAACAGTTGACGGTGAATTAATCTTGGAATCAAGCAGCTTTGTTTCATCAGTGATTACTGGTTTAGCACCGGCTGAAACTGGATTGGAGCTCGTGAGGTTCTCCCGATGAAGAATCTTATCCTTCTGAATCTTATGATTTCGTTTTTGGGGAGCATTAAGAAAACCACGCTTCATTTTTCATAAACCCTTGCTCTTCTTTTTCTGATTCCCCGTTTCATTTCATTTTATAAGCTAGTTAAGGAAGCCAACTCAATGGTCTTCAGCCGATACGTGTAAGGTCAAGCCTGATCCCCTCAAGTATATGTTGTCCACTTGTCATTCAGGGAGGGTCGGGTCGTGTAACCCAAGTGGTCAACAACGCGTCAACTCCCGGAATCTCAGGTAACATCCTCCACGTCTGGCACAAGGCTAAGAAGTCAGAGGTAAATAGTGTTGTTTTTACAACACCGTCCTTGCGGTGATTTCTTACAATTGTTATGCCCATTTGTTTCTTCCTGAAGTTTTTTACAGCATCGTCCTTGCGAATGCTTATTGAATTTATTAGGCATGTTCGCTTCCATGGTTGGCCTCGGTTGGTAGGATTAAGACCCAATAGAGGGGTAGATTGTGCCGCGCCACCAGGTTTATAGCACAATACAACACGTTAAAATTTGGGCACAACAAAGCACAGAACGTGACAAGCACATCACATCACGAGTCCAATTTTGTGCACACTCTTTTAAAGAGTGTGCATATAACAGAAGTATCTTATTAGTCCATCTTAACCAACGGTTAACTACTTACCAAATTCCATTTTTTATTTTCTTTTAATTTGAACTAGTTGTAAGCCCGTGCGTTGCACGGGTCCATATGATCTGCCCCATTATTAGGTGGAAAATGGCTACGGGGTTTGGCCCCACTTGAATTTTGCTTTAAAACCTACTAAAGGCTAAGATTTATAAAAATCAATCTCAACCCATTCTGCAAATCAAATCGTGTACCATCGACTTGAATCCTCTACCAAGACTGACAACCATGCGTGACCGTAAGGATGGTTTCTCTTCCCCAATACTTCGATGCAGCTAAGTCACCTGTACAAACATCTTAGTGTTTCTCAATTATAGCCATGTACCATGAATTACAGATTCTTGGTTAGACATCTTAGCTTCTCAGAATAGGTTGTACTTCCCTTTGAGATTGGTGTGTTTCACATTACCCAGTGACTTCTTTGCTATGATTCGTGCAATCAGCCTCAATGTTCCTGCAAGCAGATAACCTTTAGCTTACTTATTTAAAACCTAAGCAGCTGATAAGTTACCTGTAGCTTACTTATTAAAACCCAAGCAGTTATCTTCAAAAACAAAGTAATGAGTAGCCTTTCTACCCTTAACAGAAGTAAAGACCGCACAAACTATAGCATCTTAGTTTGAATTTTATGGTGGCAAATTACTTTTCTTGTTAAGAAGAATTTATTTCAAAAATTATGATGTTACATTATAGCTTTCGTTTTCCAACCAGCTTATTATATCCGGAGGGAAATTGTTATAAAACTCAAAAGCAATCTGATCTTCTCTTGCCTTTTTGGCAAGTTTATGAGCAATATTATTAGCTAGCCTATTAATAGATTTGCAAAACCAAAGTCTAGAATTAGAAAAATAAGTTTTTGCTTCAGAAATGAGTCCTTGATTAGACCAATGAACTTGAGCTTCATCTCCATTGATGGACTTCACTGCATTGTCACAATCAGCTTCAAAGACAACTTTCTGGTACCCCGTATCTTCAGCCCATTTAACAGCTTCCTTCAGTGCATAACATTCCAAGTGCTCTGCCCCCAATTCAGCGTGCAATCCAGTGCCGAAGTAAGCTCCTTTAACTCCTAGACATTGCCCTGCATCGTTACGAATAATTAGTGTGTGCTTATTGTAAAGTCTATAGGAGATATGTTTTCTGGAGTCATGGACGACATTTTCACCTTCCAACTGTTTCAAAAGCCATGACCTTTTAACACAGTAGATTAACCTTATTGCCAATTCAGAACAACACTGAAAAGCATTTTGGTACAAAAGAACTACTATGTGCAACATGAAAGAGGTATTGGACATTTTTGGGCTGGGATTTTGGAAGTAAAAAAATTGATTTTATGCCATAATTTTTGGTTTTTTTTTTGCTACAGGTGCCAAGATGATGTATGACGCGCTTTCTAAATGTGCGCATGCTTTGCGCTGCGTATTGCAGAGCTAAATATTGCCATCAGAAACATGTAAAGATGTGCCATCTGTGGGAGTCGAACCCACACCTACATGGTTGAGAACCATGTGCTCTGCCATTTGAGCTAGGACATCATATACTATTTCCTAATGTAAGATGTACGCATGTTTTGCGCTGCGTATTGGAGAGCTAAATATTGCCATCAAAAGCATGTAAAGATGTGCCATCCGTGGGAGTCGAACACATACCTACATGGTTGAGAATCATGTGCTCTGCCATTTGAGCTAGGACAACATATACTATTTCCTAATGTAACTTTATCAGATTTCAGATAATGACACTTGAACACAAATATTCTTCTTAAGACCTAAGCAGCAGATAAGTTACCTTTAGCTTACTTGCTAAAATTAAGCAGTCATAGTATACTCGTCCCTGTCCTCTTCAGTCCAGTCCCTCACTCTAAGCAAGGTGAGGATCTAGAAAGTTTCCTACAAAACGAAAGACGATCGATTATCTACCCAAGAAGAGAACAAAGATAGATAGTACTTGACGAACCTTAAGTGAGTGAAGTTGAGTTCTTCCCGTTCTCTTTGTCAAGAAATGATATTGATGAGACTGAAAGCGAGATCCTTCAATTACTCATCCTCAATTTCCATCATCTTTTATCATATGTAAGTACGAATTTCAGGCGAGGGGATTCATCCACTCGACTGCAAAGGTCCCGGGTCTGTCCTTGCCCCGGATCTTTCAGACTTTTAAAGCGAAAAGAGATGCCTGGCTGGTCCCACAGCTCCTGCCGTCGTTTCAGTGACTCATACAGCTCAGACTGGTGTACAAAAACAAAGTAATGAGCAACGTTTCTACCCTCGACAAAAGTAGCGTGTAGAGCTCCACAAAGTCGATTAACACGTAAGCACCCATTATCTCTACCAATACAAAAGAAAGCCAAAGAATTAGTAAAGTTAGAGCCCTTAGACTCTACAAAAGGTTCAATCTAAAATCTTTGACTTAAGCAAATACCCACGGAAAATAAAAATCTTCTGAAATGTACTTTAAACAAACACCCTACTTTAAATTTATCTGCCCCACTTCAATCTGTTTGTGAGTCAAAAGAAAAACCACCAAGATATTTCTTTATATAAGAAGCGAGTGAGACCTGTAGCCAAATAATGCCGCTCCATCTGAATATTTGTACCGAACGAATCACTACTTCTCATCCCTTGCTACTCCTTCTTATCATTGTCTCAAACCCTTTTTTTTCCCAAGAACTCGCTGACCTGCCAAAGCATATAAGACATCGGCAAGAAAATGACCAATGCAGATAATGATTTCATACTTGGTGACCTTTCGGATTAATCCTTACCCATCTTTTCGTCTCAGCTTCTTCCTCTTGAGCTCGCAAGAAGGCTGCCAACACATCATTTCCTTGTAAATCTTCTGGCTCTTGCTTAGGTAGCAGAGGTAGGCCAGCACATCATTTCCTTGTAAATCTTTGTTCTCTTTCCTATTGTTCAATACACTGCTGTTCTTGCCGAGACGAAGGTTGTCTTGTCCTGTTCACCATATCATCCACCACCTGCCAGTAGAATAGGCACATTAACTATACCAGTCTTAGCAAAACTGACACCTTCCTTCAAGGGCTCAAATGAATCTCTGCATGATATGTTTGAGTATCGATATATGACAGTTTCACACATATTATCTGCCGATCTCAATATAAGAAAAGGCTTGTGATGCAAAGAATAAACAAATGTCCACTGAGTTCTCACATTCACATTATGGACAGGAATTCAACAAACACAACAATTGCAATATCACCAGTTGTATAATAAAACGAAAAGCAAAATGTAATGCTGATAATACCATGTTTAATTGGCAACCTACCAACGATCCACATGCCCTAGTGTGCTCTCCGAGGAACCGACTCTCTGATTCTTTTCATCTTTTTTTGTTCCAACAATGAGGTTTCTTATTTTCTTATCAACATTCCCATCACATCTGTATGCACAATGTGAGGTAGCTTAGATTAGTCAGTCTGTAAACTAAATGCACAGTTAAGCATACCTTTTACAATCAACTCAGCTCTTCCTAACTTCAAATGTGACTAATATAACAACATGCAGATTGGACACCTGAACTTTGCTTCAAGAAAGGTTGATTCCTATAAGGATAAAAAAAACAATAGCCAACTGAAATTAGTTCCCAAGTAAAATCAACATTTGCATCAATGATATAGTATATTACTATATTCCCAATTGTAAAACAACATATTGCCACTTTGAAACTGATACTCGACAGTGTTGCATACTTGAGACTCGAAAATCGAGTATACTCAAACTTGGTTGTACGCATACTAAAAAGCAGATGCTAGGGTTAATTTGCACTCAAATAATAAGATTAAAGAAGATAATCAAAGATTGCACACTAAACTTGTAACGCCTAAAAATTAGAATACAGTAAGCTTGAATATCAATATATCATGTTAACACTATATTAATTAAACTGTACAGTACATTGAGCTACTAACCCATTAAAATATGTGTAAAAAAACATGACTATTTTTCAGCAGACTTCTTATGGGAAAGGAGGCAATGTCTTTATGACTAAATACTATAATGACCTGGTGGTGGTTCAACCATTTACTTTCACTTTTTGCAAGAAAATTGACTTGGCTACTGAGCATAAAGCCATATAAACCAAATGCAATTTATTACACTTTGGGTCATACACAAATCTGATTCATAAAGATCAATGTAACAACATAAGTGACAAAATTATGCAGATGAGTGGCTTACCATCACTCAAGGATATACTCCATTTCCGAATAGCACAAATGCATTGGGTCTTGAAGCAACCTACAAAATCATTAGAAACCTCATTGTGAGTTGTCGTGTTTAATTACCATTTGAGTCTAAAATTATTGGTGCAAAGAAGACCTTTAATATCTATCTTCTATGTGAACTTTGCATACAGCTCTGTTGGCTTCAGCCAGATACAAATGAGTTCAAATAAACCAATAATAACTTAGAGCCTTAATTGTGAAAAAAAGTAAATCCCCCATGATGCCCACCCCAAACAATAGAAAACCTCAACAACTTTTTTGCCTTAACTTTTTTGCCTTATTAGATCGCTCACTTAATTTTAGGGTTTTGTTATATAAAAAGTTGATGAAGAAGGAAAATATTTGTGAGCAAATAATCCTTGAGTACCACCTCATCGACCAAAAGATATACTAACCCTTTAACAGAAGTTAATCTATGATCGAGTGAAATTGAGATCATGTGATAAGAGAACCACAAAATAAATAGACCTAGTAAAGTTA
>JAJJMA010179047.1:0-17435 GCA_023529015.1 Papaver nudicaule
TCTGAATATGAATGTTTAAAGCCATAATTCTTCAAAGTTGTTGATAGCTTTGCAAACCAGCACCGAGGTGCCTGTTTTAGACCATACAATGACTTTTTCATTCTACATACCATATTAGTATTTCCTTTGGCAAAACCCGAAGGTATCTTCTTGTACACTTCTTCTTCCAAATCTCTATGAAGAAACGCATTGTGTACATCCATTTGATACACTTCCCAGTTCTTAACTGCTTCAACTGCCAGAAAAGTACGAACCGTAGTCATCTTTGCCACTGGTGCAAAGGTCTCATTGTAATCTAATCCTTCAACCTGATGATTTCCAAAAATCACCAATCTTGCTTTCAAACGTATCAAATTTCCATTTTCATCTCGCTTCTCTATATAAATCCACTTGTTTCCTAATGCCTTCTTCCCAGGTGGCAACTCCTCCAATTCCCATGTTCCTTGTTCTTCCAGGGCTCGTATTTCTTCAACCATGGCTTTCCGTCAACCTTGATGTTTCATAGCTTCCTTGAAGCTCTTAGGCTCATTTCCAGCAGTTATTGCTGCAAGATATTTTTTGTGTACAACAGAAAAACGGTCACAACTAACATAATATGTTAAAGGATAAGGTGTACCTGAGGTCGATGATTGTGTAGATTGAGTGGAAGATGGACTATTTTCCCTTACAGTATGCGTCACAAAACCTCTGAGTCTGCTTGAAGGAATTTTCTGACGCTTTCCTTTACTCATCTCACTGATATTGTTATCTACCACTACTTCTGCTGGTGTACTACTTCCACTGTCACCACTAGAATGAGGTGTAGTTTCCTGTTCATCCTCTTCGGTTTGTTCTTGTCTACTTTCCTCTATTATTTCTGTTACACGTCCAGAATTGAACTGTTGTTCATCACTGCTTTGTCTGTGTTGTTGTTGCTTACTCTGTTGATGTTCAGCAACATGTCTAGTGAAGGCAACTCCTCCATATCCTCATCATCACTCCAACATGCTTCATCACTTGATGTAGCAATATTGGTGTATTGTCCATCATTTGGATCAATATATGGAAACTGAAGTTCACAAAAATCCACATCCCTTAACACTAAAAATTGTTTTGTGTCCAAATCATAAACTTGCCATGACTTTTTACCAAACGGGTATCCAAGAAACACACATCTCCTTCCTCGACTTGCAAACTTGTCACCTATGCTATTTTGATTATGAACATAACACAAACATCCAAATACTCGCAACTGATCATATGGAGGTAATTTTCCAAACATAATTTTGTATGGAGTCTTATTTCCAAGTAAAGGTGTTGGTGTTCTATTAATCAAGTACGCTGCAGTCAATGCACACGCCCCCCAGAATTTTATTGGCAAAATTAGCCAGAAATCTCAAAGCTCTTGCTACATTCATATATGTTGATACTTTCTCTCAACTCTCCCATTTTGTTGCGGTGTACCAACACAAGATGTCTCAAATATCATACCATTAGACTTAAAATATTCACGCAAAGAATTAAATTATGTCCCATTATCACTTCTAACATATTTGATTTCCTTGTCAAACTGTCGTTTGATAAGAGCAATAAAATTAAGAAACATTAATTCAACTTCAGTTTTGATTTTGACCAAATCCAAACACCTCTTGAAAAAACATCAACTATTGTTAAGAAATAATTAGCTCCACAAGACGAAGGTGTCTTGTAAGGCCCTCACAAATCCAGATGAACTAATTCAATAAACGACTAGCTTTACTCTGACTAACAGGAAAACTACTTCTACGATGCTTTGCTCGTGGACAGATATCACAAGCTGTATTATTTTCCTAAAAGATCTACTCACAACTGGTATCTTCTGTAAAATTTTCTCCGAAGGATGCCCCATTATTTTATGCCACAACTCGTACGAATCCCCTCTAACAGCTAACACTTTAACTGAAGGAACACCACGAAAGAAATATAGTCCATCATGTCTCTCACCCACTCCAATCACCTTTCTCGTCCACTGGTCATGTATAACACATAATCTGTTAGTAAACTGCACAACACAAAAGGACTCATCAATCATCTGAGTGACCGAGATTAAGTTACAAGTTAACTGAGGCACGTAAAGAACATTATCAAGCCTCAAACCACCAGGAAGGTAATTGTTCCAATTTGATCAGAGCTCGCAGACTTTCCATCTGGCAGACCTACTGTACAATTGCTAATTGTCTTCACTCCTATCATGGCATCTAAATTACATGTGACATGATTCGTAGCTCATGTATCCACAATACAGGAATCACAATTCTTTTTACCTTGTAATTGGATTTACGATTTTTTTTTAATTCAAAAATTCTAGCACTTGTTGAAGTTGAGTTGTTGTTACTCCAACTAAACCAGTTCCATCTGTTGGTACTGTACTCAAACTTGACTGCTGACCTGCTGGTACATTCAAGTTATTTGCACGAACAAGGTTGGTGCTGCCATTGCTTCTGCCACCTCTGCCAGATGCAAAACCACCACGACTACTTCGACCACCCTGACGCCTCTGCCACCTCTTCTACCAGATGCAAAACTACCACGAGGTCTATCTCCATACCATTCTGGATATCCAATCAATTGAAAACAACCATCTTCTGAGTGTCCTTCTTGGTTACAATGGTTGCACTACTTTACAGATGTATCAGGATTACTTGTGCTTCCTCTTTGAGCAGTATAACCTTAAAGGCTATGAAGTTGTCTTGTGCATCTTTATATAGTCAATTTTCTCCCATTTTCAAACTTTCAACATTCACTATTGTCTGGTATGCACTGTCAATAGATGGTAATGGATCTCTCGCAATAATTGTTCACGAATCGACCCATACATGATGTCTTAACTAATCAAAAAATAATGAACGTAATATTCTTCTCCCAAAGTAGTGACTTGTGTTGCAATATTACAAGTGCACTTACCACACTTAAATTGTAATATCTTCATATATGTCACCAATTCATCCCATAACTTGTTGAGTCTCCCATAATACACAACTACACTTTCAGATTTTCCTTGTTTGCACTCACTCAGAGAGGATTTGAGTTGACAAATTTTGGTCCCACTAACAACAAAAAATCTATTCTTCAAGTGTGTCCAGAGAAGACCTGCATCATCATAATCTCCCAACGTTGATCGGATGGAAGAATCTAAGGTGTTGTTAATCCAGGAGATAATCATAGAGTGAACAACAATCCATTCATCTAACTGTTCAGGGTCAGCAGGTTCCTTTATAGTTCCATCAACAAAGCCAAATTTTCGTTTTGCTTTCAATGATCTTCTAATGACTCTAGGCCATTCATCATAGTTCGTTCCTTTTAATATGATCGGGGTAATAGTAATACCAGGACCATCACTAGATCCTAGGTGATACACCGAATCTTTATTCATCACTTGTGTTGATGATTGTTTTGGTTCTTGATCTTCTTCTCCCATCGCCGCTTAAAAAGAATTTGAAGATTAAAAATTTGAGTTTAAACCAGGCTCAGATACCATGAAAAATTCTCAATAAGTATGTCTCCCTTTTCTCATTAATCTCATAATATACAATTAACCGTCATAGTCTTGCATCTCAAGACTTCCGTTTCCTAATATAACTCAAAATATGTTAAATATCTTGTATCTAAGGTAATATAAACTCTCCTAATATATCTCCTAATAGGTGACGAAGAGAAAAAAGGTCCAAAATGTTCCCAAGCCTGTAACTGAAAATAAGGTTCTTGTTAATACTTCACTTGGAGTACAGGGTAACGAGAATTATTCCAATACAATTGCTACACTTACAACAAAGGCTTCAATTGGAGTGCATGGTAATGAGAACACTGAAACAACTCTTGTTGTTACAATTACTACTGAGGAGAACAATGTTGTTAACAAAGCAATTGCAGTTGAGGTTAGCCAACTAGGAAATAATCAGCTCATTTTTCATGTTGGTAGCACAATAGTTAATCCCAACTTTTTGGTCTCCAATGAAATATTGAATAAGGTTTTATCACTTAAATAGCGTTGATCGTGCACTTATTGATGAAGTTACTACTCGAGCCATGGACCGGGATTTCGAAGAAATTGCGACAAATGTCGTAAATGAAAAGTCTACTCCTAGTAGTGTAGTAATGATGACAGAGAGGAGGTCACGCTGGAGATGACGAGACTACAGATGAATCTGACATAGAGGATGGTACTCAAGGCATTAATTCTCAAAGCTGGGCTGATAGAGTTGAAAATGAGAATAACGAACCTGATTTGAAGTTGTGCTTTCGAAGTCGCAACAAAAGAAACAAAAGAAACAGGCGAAAAAGAAAGATCAAATTGTTGTTGAAACTACCCCTCGTCCGGTTAGGAATAGATTGGTTCTAACCCCTTACCCTCCTTAACGAAGACTCTATATTGGAATGCACGCGGTGTTGGCAATGATCCGACTCAAATGGTGCCATCCAATTACTGTCGTAAGTTTAAACCAGACTTCGTTTTTATGGCGGAGCCTTGGATTTCTATTAGTTCTATTAATAATTCTTTGCGGAATAGTTTGAATCTTAAGTTAGTCACTGTAAACAATAGGGGCTCTTTACTGCCCAATTTGTGGTGTTTTTGTGATATTAATATCAACCCGACAGTCGTCTCCTACACTCGCAGAAAATTACTTGTGAAATCGCAAATGGTAACGTGGCGGTCTACATTTCTGGTGTTTATGCTTCGACTGATTACATTGTCCGTAATGTATTATGACAACAGATAACTATGTTAATTACTAGATTCAGGGTCCCTGGTGTATTTTGAGGGATTTCAATGCCGTGTTGGGTTCTCATGAGAAATTTGCGGTCCTCCTCCGAATAAGAATTCATGCGATGATTTTCTTCTTTTCTCTGAAGCTAATGATATTCATCATTTAGACACTGGAGGGGCACAATTTACTTGGACTAATAGTCGCAAAGGTAGACATCAGATAGTGTTTTGTTTGGACAGAGTTTTGTGTAATGAAGATTGGTTTCTTTATTGGGATTCCTCTGTTTGCAACACTCTTTCAAGAATTAGATCAGCCATTATCCTCTCTTGTTTGATATTCATCAAGGGGGATAAGAAGTTTACTGTATCTTTTAAATTTCAGGGCATGTGGATGCAACATCCTGGGTTGAGAAATTTAATTCAAATGACATGGCAAACTCTTTTTTATGGCTGCCCAATGTATGTGTTAATTCAAAAGCTAAAAACCTTAAAAGAGTACTCAATCTGGAACAAAGATGTTTTTGGTGACATGCATAGGGCTGTTGACGCGGCTACTCATGAGCTTGATGTCTTCCAACATAGACTAACTTTAGAAGGTTTTTCTGATGACCTACATGTCCAGGAGATGGAAGCTTCAAACAAATTACTAGCGGCGCTAAACATTCAGCGTACTTACTGGAGAGATAAGTCGCGTATTAGTTGGGTAGCAGGCGGTGATTCCAATACAATATTCTTCATAGAAGCGCTAAGATTAGATCTTCCAAGAATAAGCTTTCACATCTTAAGGTAAATGACGAATTACTACTTGATCATGAAGACATCTCTGATCACATCGTCAGTTATTTTAGTGACTTATATGCTAGTAACTCACATTGTGTAATTGGTGATTTCATCACCAAACATGTGGATAATTGCCTCACAGCTATCAATAATGCTTCCCTCACTATTTTGCCAAGTCTTCAAGAGGTCAGGGATGTTGTTTTTGTTTGAATGCTAATGAGGATCCAGGTCCAGATGTCTTTGGTGGTATTTTCTTCACAAGTTTCTGGGACATTGTGGGAGATGACGTCTTCAAATCAGTGCAATTTTTCTTTGAACATGGATGACTCGTTCCCAATGTGAATTTTAATCACATTGTGCTAATCCCCAAAGATCCCACGCTGATGTTAAAGAAAAATTCAGACCTATCGCATTGGGAACTTTCACTTTAAGATTATTGGATTTTTTTAGCTAGCCGGCATAGTCCCATAGCTTCCAGAATCATATCTCCTCAACAACGGGCGTTTTTGAAAGGTAGAAGTATCTTTGAATGCATTACCTTAACTTCTGAAGCCATTTATATACTTGACTATAGGGGGAATTTGGCTTTTAAGTTTGATATCAGAAAAGCCTTTGATACTCTTGATTGAAATTTTCTTCTCCAAACCTTGCAAGCTTTTG
Organism: Papaver nudicaule; assembly: GCA_023529015.1. NCBI lineage: Eukaryota > Viridiplantae > Streptophyta > Magnoliopsida > Ranunculales > Papaveraceae > Papaver > Papaver nudicaule. The sequence continues at coordinate 6,164 of JAJJMA010179047.1, forward strand.
GCTTTTGTTCACAGTTGTTGGAATTGGATTCAGAATATTCTTAATTCGGCAAAGTTGTCCATCATTGTGAATGGCAAGGCTATGGGTTATTCTAGTTGTACCAGGGGTGTTCACCAAGGAGATCCTATCTTTCCCATCCTATTTTGTCTCGCTGAAGATGAGCTCAACAGAGGTATTACTCGGTTGATTGATCAAGGTCTGCTACACAATATGTCATCTCCAAGAAGTACCACTGCTCCTTCTCATATTTTATATGCGGATGATATAATGGTCTTTTGTATAGGTATTCAACGTGATATTAGTAACTTCATGGATCTATTTGAGGAGTATGATGCTTGTTCTGGTCAAAGAAACTGCAAAGTGCACGTTATTTGACAGTAAGCATATCATCTCTCGCACCGGTACTATTTCTGAAAACTATTGCATCCCCTTGGGATCGCTTCAATTTCGATATCTGGGTGTTCCAATTTTTCAAGGTATACCTCGAAAGAAGAATATTCAAGCGATAATGGACAAAACTAAGCTAAAGTTCGCTCCCTGGAAGGGCAAGTCCCTCAATGATGGGTAGAGTGGAGTTAGTGAATTCTGTAATAGTTAATTCTTCATTATATAGCTTTCATGTGTACGAATGACCAAAAACCTGTATTCGTACTCTAGAAAGTTGGATGACAAATTTTATTTGGTCCGGTGATATTAGCATTGTTCATCATACCACTATTGCTTGGGAAAAACTTTGTTTGCCTTTGGCGGAAGATGGGATAAACATTAAGTCTTTTGTTAGCTTAAATCATGCTGCTCTCATGAAGACTACTTGGCAAATATTTACGGGAGACTCACATTGGTGTACTTTTCTTAAGAAGAGAATATCAGGGGGTTCGTATAAAAAATCTTCCATTTGTTTTGGTATTCGACGTCAACGTGATCGTACGCAAGACAATATTATGTGGCTGGTTGGTAATGGTTCAAATATAGATTTTTGGCACAATAACTGGTGCTGCTCTTTGGGTTTATCCATTGAGGATTACTTGGACCTGAACACAAAAGGTATTCAAAACAATGTAGAAGATTTTATTGTGAATGGCAACTAGTCATTTCCTGACTACATGCCAGAGCTACAGGGAATTTTACAACAACATATTAATGAGGTTCATTTTGCTCCACATATTGAAGATAAAATGATTTGGTCTTATAGCAGCTCAGGTATGACTTATATGAAAGATGACTTTGCATATTACAGGCCTCGTAAGCCTGTAGACGATGATTTTTCATATCTTTGGGGCGTTAAAACTCCCCTGAGTAGAGCTGCAGTGGTTTGGAAGTTATTACACAATAGAGTGGCAACTGATGATTTCGTTCTCTTTCTGAAAGTTAGTACATCCTTTTGTTGCGATCTCTGTATTAGGCCTTTCTCTTTTGAAACACAACAACATTTATTCTTTGAGTGTACATTTGTGTATACTCTTTGGAATTGGATTGGGAATATATTTCATGTCAAATTGAATGATAATTCTATTCGTGCCTTATTTACCATGGTGCGCAATTACAACAGCAATTCACAGATTAAAAACTTATTATGGGTCGCCGTTGTCAACTGCATTTAGTTAATTTGGTTCATTAGAAACCAAGTTCGTTTCCAGCATAATCTAATATATATCAGTTGAGGAAGTCACTTCAAAGCTTAGGATTCTTATTAGTGAGTCTGGGAGAATCAGCAAGGGGCATATGTATAGTGAAGTAAGGGAGTTGAACATTTTGAGATTCTTCAGGATCGATGGCAAAGCAGCTAAGGCTCCCAAGATTATTGAGGTAAGTTATAATCCTCCTTTATTTGGGTGGGTTAAAATAAATATGGATGGTTATTCTTATTGGGTAATCCAGAACCAGCAGGTTGTGGAATAGTTTTTCGTAATAGTAATTGCTTGTTGGTGGGAAGTTTGGCGCAATCTATTGGATCACAAACTTCAGTTTCAGCTAGATTTTGGGAGCCATTCATGCTTTTATGATTACTCTTGTAGGGGGAAAAAACCCCTCGGACCACGTGTCTCGCATCCAGGAAGTAAAACCGTACCGAAAGGATTATGCAGCAATGATTCGGACTGATGAAGGAAGAGAAGTTGCACTTGAACGAAGTAAAGACTCGGAATGGAAAAGATTCGGACTACTCCAAAGGACCGAAGCCCAGGATCCAGCTTCGGAGCGTAAACCGCCTTACTCGACAGAAACTGACACCACCACGATTGAGTCTTTTGTCTTTATTAGCTGTAAACCACCCAAGCTCGGCCTATATAAGGCGAGCTTGGAAAACGTTGTAAGGGTTGGATTCTTGTTTGGTTGAGCCTAAGTAGCAAGAGAGAGATTAGGTTTGTAATCTCCTCTGGTTCCTTAGGGTTTAATTCATGTAATCTCAGCATTAGCATTACACAGAAAGTCTTCTTTATCTTATCCTTTTGCTTTATTTAACTCTTAATTACTGTTCATTGCATCCTCGATGCTGTTCTATCTGTCTTCGGACTGTAAACACAACTAAGAACTGTATGTGCGAGTAGATCTGATGGATAGGGCACCTCGAGTACCTCTGCAGATTTTCTACTCGTACAGTTTGGCACTAGAAACAGGGATGATTAAAACAACTTAGGGTTTGCCTGTGAATTTTCGGATTTTCAAATTTTTTGTTTTATCGTCTTTATAATCTTCTTCAGAGATTTTTTCAAAAGTTTGTTTCATGAAAATAGCTCCTGTTTCTTAAGCATCTAAATGACCTTAAAGGTTTTAGAGTGTTTAAGAACCTTTTGAGCATAGCATCAGATGGCAAAGTCATCCATTAAAGAGTTTTTGTAATTTCGGTATGATAAAATAGATCTCCGAGAGACTTTAAAACTCCTGCAGTAAAAACTCCAAGCGAAAAACCAATTCGTGCAGAATCTCAAAATCCATTTTAAGGTTTTCAAAGCCCATGTTATTCATCAAAATCCATTTTAAGGTTTCAAATATTCAGGCTATTTATTAAAATCCATTTTAGGGTTTTCAAACTTCATAATATACATCAGAATCAACTTTAGGGTTTTAAGATCTCATAAAAAACATCAAATTCGTTTTTAGGGTTCTCAAATTTCATAATAAACGCCAAATTCATTTTTAGGGTTTTCAAATTCTGTAATACACATCAAAATCCATTTTGGGGTCTTCAAAATATACATTAAAATCCATTTTAGGGTTTTCAAATTTCATAATGCGTCAAATCCATTTTTGGGTTTTTAAATTCTTTGTTATAATTGGAAATAAAAATTCATAAAAGAAACAAAACGAAGAGGCATGATTTAGGCTTCAAGACAAAATAAACAGTTAAAGATATATCTAAAAAGGGCAAATAGGACATTCAGTTTCGTCTGAAAAATCAGTTGTAGATTTACATGGCCGACATAGTACTCTGCGCTAGCCGCCTTGGACCTCACGGGTTTTTTGTTTCTTGACAGGTTGTCGATAAAATGGCTTCCCATTCGGAGCACGCTCAGAAGCAGCGAGTAGGTTCCTCGAAGCAAGGTACCGGATCTTCCAAACAGCACAACACCAGATTTTCAACCAGTAAAGGATTATCTCCTGAGGTAGCGGCTAGCACAGTCCAACACCGAGAGCATGTAAACGAAGACGAAGTAGTGGTAAAGGATCTAAGTCCCGAAGGAAACGGATTTCCAGAAACAGAAGAGCCACGTCAACAGCAAATACAAGAAAACGGTGAAAATGAAGAAGAGGAGAACGAAGAATCTGATCCTGAAAATGAAATACCCAAACAACACCCTACGCGGAAAAATCGGCGTCCAACTACAAGGGAGGCAACGAAGGACACTATCGGTTAAACAGTGCATCTCAGCCGAAGATGCATTCGGCATCCAAAGCATACGTCCAGACCAGAGGAGTCAGTAAAGGCCACGGAATCCCAATATCAAATACAAGAACTGAACCGGGAGCATATCCAAAGGAAAGCGTCCAAGAGTACCGAAAGAATAACCAAACGAAGAAAGGCGCTCAGGCCAGAGCCATACAGAAGGAAATGCAGGATCAAATCAAGGCACTCCGAGCGGAGCTTTTTGACAACGGAATCCAGTCACGCGACAGAATTAAGCTCACGCAAACCATGAATGATGCTAATCGCTCATCTCCAAGTCCAGAAATTCTCTCACTGGCGACTCCTACAAAGCGCGCTATGCCTACTTTCGCGCCAATCTTCGATGGATCAGGAGACCCAACTGTGCATATTAAAATGTGCCTATCATTTGAAGAACGAGGTCAAACAATGCATACTCCATTCGCGGACTCGTCAAAGCGAGGAAGACAAGACAATAATGGTCGCTACGGGAACGAAGGGAAATTCGGAGATGGAAAATACCATGATAATAGAGAGTACAATGACAACAGAGGAAACAACCTTAGTAACGAGTATGAAAGAAATAATAGCCACCAAGGACAAGGAAACAGAATAGTTGGGACGATTAAATCAGGATTTCCTGCATTCCATGGCAGAAAGCTCCCAAAACTCTGTGTATCCATCGAGGATGCCCTTCGGATCATGGAACAATCATAATACGCCAGTGAAATCAAATATCCTCGCAGCAGGGGAAGCCAACCGAAGCATACAAAAAATTCAAAGGATTATTGTCAATTTCACAAATTTTATGGACATTCTACCGAGAACTGTGTCACGACGCAGAATCAACTTCACTTTTTCATTTACAGAGAACAGTTCACGCACCTTCGGGAGCTACCGAGTCCACCTCCAAACCAAAGAATAAGGCACTAAAAATAACGTGGCACAAAGTGCGGAAGCAAAGCAAACGTCAACGCAAGCTCGCTTGAGGAGCAAAAGCACGCCTTAGAACAAAATGGCGAAAGTTCAAAAGGGAATATCAAGACTCGGTAAACGCGGATCCAAAAGCGTAGCTAATCAACCTCCTCGTCTTCGCTAAGCATTTCCTAACTCTGAAAAAGCCTCTTTGAAAGCTTGATTTATCTATATTGAAGCATCTCTAGCTTAGGCCAATGTTAAATAGAATTCTCACCATAAGAATATATTTATACAAGCCATTTAGTTTTCAAAATATCAACAATCTTCGAGGGCAAGCAGCCAGTCTTCAGAAAATAAATGAATTTCAGGGTTTTTAAAATTTGCATGCCTTGACAAAACCATCAGGAAAAGTATTTTTGAAATCGACACCAAAAATAACTCAGGAAGGCTCCGAAGAAAAACAAATAAAGCGGGGCATGAAAGCATTCACCATTAAAACAATCATGATAGGCGAGTTCACAAAACAAGCATAACACGCCGTTATAATCACAGCATACCTAACTGCAGGAGTCACAACAGCCTTGATAGTATATACCTAGTATAATACAAAGCTCTTATACAACAGTCCTAGAGGAACATATTCACGAATCAAAATCCTTAGTCAGAAAAGTCACATCGAGACAGCTAACATCACTCAAAGTCTATTTGAAGTAGTTTTGGTGTATTCCGAACCAGAAAAACAAAGATAGAAGATTCGAAGAGCAGTCGATGTCACATGTTAGATTACCATTCCGAATACGAAAATATAAAAATATTATTATACTCCGAAGAAAATAATATCTAAGATTCGTAGCATAGCAAACCTACACACCTCGCCGCCATTTGATACTAGTAGGGTACTGAAGCAACAAAAATAAGTCAGACAACAAAATATTCATTCGGAAAGCACATTGGAAAAATAAATAAGATAGCAACAATAAAACAAATAACACAAAGATACTAGTATAGCAAAGTTAAAAATCAGCCTCTCCTATTCCTACGCCTATTCCGAAGCCGTCCAGCAACGGTACCTCGATCTTCGTCAAGACCCTCGAGTAAATCCACATCGATGATTGGAACGCCAGCAGGAACAGCGGCCGCATCTTCCTCCCAGAAAACAACCTCTGGGATAAATTCCTCTTCAGCAGCGACTGGCTCATCGACCAAAGGAGCGGCGGCAGGAACAGGCGAACCCACATCATTAGCTTCTTCTTTTACTTCAACCTTCACATCTACTTCTTCATCAGGAAAGGCAAGGCCATCCTTAAGCATCGGCAAAATTTCCTCGCTATGACGACGGAAGAAGGATCTAGTTTCATACATACGATAGTCATAGGATGAACCACCGTCTTCCCTCATCCTTCGTTCCCTGATTTTCTCATCACCTTCGATAAGACTATTAAACAGACGAATCACCTTGTCAGGATTACTCTCTCTCCTAGAAGAGCTGGCATCAGCAAAATCGGCTTCCATCTCCATTATCTGGCGAATCTGTTCTCTACGGCTTCTCGAGTTCATCCCACCATTTCCTTCTTCCATAGGAGCTTTCCCCCTGTCAACCATAACTTCTTCACAAAGTAGAATACAAAAAGAGGAGAAGAAAAGAATATTAGACAACAAATATTTTCAGATAGTCACAAGTAACAAATACATAGCCTTTTATACTAGGGTTCCGGAAACAACCCAATCGAGAAGTCCAATCAATAGGCAGACGTTATAATTTTGATTCCCTTAAAAAACGCACCACTTCAAAAACGCCATAACTATACACTATCCAATAAAGTAACCGCATCCTTCACTAATTCCCACGCTGACGTTTAAAATTCCAACTGTATGGAAACCAATCGGTAACATCATACCAAACCACTAACACCACGTGTCAACATTAGCATCAGGGGGATAATAAAAAGCAAAATAAGTTGTAACGCAAACAAACACTGTCTAGAGTATCATATACAAGTAGCACAACAACGAAGTACGATCGAGGACGAAGCTTACCACAACAAACACCAATAATGAAGCCAAAGTTCGGCACTCAAGAAATCAACATTAGTAAACATACTGACTGCGGTCACCATACTGAGCAAAAACGACAAATAAGATATGTATGGAAAATCATTAGGAAAACACGCAACGGAATTAATCGACGATATGATAATAGGGAGTAGTTCTCACAGCTAACGCTAAAACTACAAGGAAGAATCGAATTAACAAGAACATATTCAAGCAACCACACAGGTTAGGAGCTAAAAGATCAAAATCATAGACAACTAATAATTCAGGAGAAGAGATAATAACGGCATTTTGAATACAGCTTCGACTGAAATCATCACGTTGGCAAAAACGCCATCAAAAGAAAAAAGGCTGTAACGCCGAGGCAAAAACGCCATCAAAAGAAAAAAGGTTGTAACGCCGAGGCAAAAACGCCATCAAAAGAAAAAGGGCTGTAACGCCGAGGCAAAAACGCCATCAAAAGAAAAAAGTCCTCGTTTGGTAGGCGCTGAGCTGATGCTCATAAAATTCGTAAGGGCCCTACGAATTTTATGGCACGGTACTCTACCCACAAGACACCCCGTTAGCGGTGAGTACTTTGAATCAAGGCTACATAAGCCAATGATACACTCGTGCTCACTACCAACCGGCCACGAGGAGTAAACGTTCTCGGGTGCCGAGGGGACGATAAATGGGATTAACATCTACCTATAGAGGAAGATGGAACCCCGAGGTAGCTGCTTCGCTTTCAACACAAAAGTGACGAAGTACGCAGCCGAGGGACCCTTTATAAAAAATAAAGCCTCAAAAAGGGAGAGGTATAAAAGATTTGGAGGGGTCGAACTTTAGGCCGCGATAGGAAAAAGGTACCATGTCTAAGCTCCAGCTTTGACCGGCACTCCCCCATTGTGTTACTTTATTATTGAAAAGCGGAGTATTCATTCTAAGTTACTACATTGGTTAAGGCGAAAGGTAACAAGGACATTAACATGCCCTCCGAAGAATGTAATTACAAAACATTCTCGGTGCCTGCCTAACGCATTAAGGTAACATGGATACCCACGCGAATCAATAGCCAGTGTTTTGCTTGAAACCAGCGCAAGTAACTCAAAGCCTTTGGGAAGGGTGATCCGTATGCCCCCACTAGCTTGGTAACTTTCTCCTACATCGAAGTAAGCCCCGAAGTTGCACCCCGAGAAGCCATACGAACCATATATGGGTTACTTTCAAAATCAGGCAATGAAAAGAAAGACGCGAAGCAACAAACGGCAAAAAGAAGAACATCAATAAGAGATTTAAAAGCATAAACATCATATTTAAGCCGCAAAAATGGCCACAAGACATCAGAGAGTTAGAAGATACACTTCTTATCTTACAAAAATCATCACAGCGGGATAATCAAAAGTACAACGAAAAGCATTCTAAGGATTCTCTTGCAACGAGGTCACAGGATCGCTATCATTTTCACAGATGCAAACCTTGGGAAATCACAATGTTGTTAAGTTCATTAACATGATCTCCATCCTCAACAACAACCTCGGAGCTTCTATCAGAGGCATCAATACACTCCATCCCCCTCGGCTCACCGCCAGAAAGCTCGCTATCTACCTTCGCACTCCCATCACCACCTTCATTACCTCTTGACTCTTCGTTCAAACTTTCATCAATTACATCCAACTCCTGAGAATCAACGCCACTATCAGCCTTTTGCTCCATACTTATACCTTCTTGACCTCTGGTCCCCAACTCACTGATAACATGATCATTCGCTGCCTGCGCATTCTCTGCTAGCTTCGCCTTTCGCAACTCAGACATTATAAGCTCAGCCTCGGTGGTCGAAATAAGATCTTTATCAGACTCAAGCACGGCACTTGGATCTTCCACGCCATCATGATAATAGGGTGGTTGAATACCCATACTCCTACACACAAACCGGGCGTGCTCGCGGCTAAACAAAGAGGCGCGATCCCCCTCCTCTTCGATATAACTTTCCAAATAAGAAATCTTAGAATCCTTTTTGTCACACAAACTGAGAGCCTGATTCAGCTCTTCCTCAAGTTTAGAAGCTCGCTCCCTTTGCACCTCAGCATCCAAATTAAAGCTATCTCGCTCGGACGCAGCAATCTTAAGGCTTTCCTTTAGATCATGCACTTCTTTCTTAAGGTTTTTCTTCCCTTGTTTCAAAAGTTGAATGTCTTTGTTACATTGAGCAACCTCCAGGCCTCGGGCATCAGCAAGATCAAATAAAAACTTTCCAAGATATTTTTGCTGCAAGCAAGGAAAGAGAAAAACATCAATAAGTAACACGTCAAACGCGCGTACAAAAAAAAAAAAAAACAACAAAAATACACTCACAGCTTCAGCAAATGATGGATGATAGGCAGCAACAGAAGCAACATAATTCTTATCCAAAGTACCAGAAAATACTTGAGCGAGAAACCCAGACACGTCCAAAGGATACTTCCGAGGATCCATCGAATGCGCCCTCAAAAGATTAGAGAGATCATTAGGAGGATCCCGGCTGGCACTCGGACCTACAGCAGCCTGACTCGTAGAACCTAAGCCTGGCCGCCGAACAACAGAGTTAGGAATCGGCGGAACACTCGCATCCGATGCGAAAACACCAAGCGGGGTATCAATGTTGGATCCATACTGATTCAAGTTCAATTCTGGTTGATCAGGATGAGAAGCTTCGTCGTCGAAAGAGGAACGTCCCTGTGAGGGTACAGTAGTCTGGGAATCCAGCATTCTCGGCACCCCTTGGTCAAGATTCTTTCCCTGTTGAGTCCCATCATCTTCGGTCTTTTCATCATCTGAGTCAATGATAAGTTTCCGCTTTTGCCTTCGGGTAACAACTGTGGTCGTAGGACGACCAGCATCCGAACCCTTCCTCTTTGCGACCAGGGTCTTTGCCTTCTTTCGACTCGGCTCATGAGGGGATAAATTTCCAGTATCACCACCATCGATTAACACATCATTCTGCTGATAAGCAGTCAATTTATCAGGTTCTAAACAGAGGCAAATATCCATACCTAACGCATAACTGAGGCAGGAAGTGTTTATCACCTGATTAATTTCCCCCTTCTCAGCAGGCGCCGATTTTAAAGATCTCTTCCTCTTCCTCTTCGGAGCATCGCTTTCGTCCGAAGCTTCTTGACTTTTCGCTTTCGCTTTATCCGCTTTCTGAAAACGCAATTTGGGTGAGGATAAATCTCCAAAAAGAGGGACAAACAAAGGAATTTCAAAAAAGGCGCCTTACCTTCTTCTTAGCTTGAGCAATCTTCACCTGAGATTTGGTACGCTCATCCTCGGAGAAGAAAATTCTATAGAAATCAACAATGCGGAGATCATGTTCCGAATTAAACTTCGTACGTTCGACTTTCTTGTCCTCATCTTCGTAGCCATACAAAACAGGACCTTCGATGAGCATAGGCTTCGTAAACCACGCCTCGTCACTAGAGTGGCGAAGAAGCGTATTCTTTTTGGATCCCGAAAGATCTACATCGCCAAGAGGATTAGAAGAATCTGCTATTTTACCCAAACCCACGCTCCAGGGAGCTTTCTCTTTGGATAAAGATTTCTCCACCTTATAATATTGGAAAATTTTTTTGACGGTCCAGAACTCGGGAGAGCGGCGAAGCCTTTTGGGAAGCTTTTTATAATAATATGATTTACCCTCCGAACGGGCAACCCACTCACTAATGACTCGGATGGCGTTTCCGTTCAACTGCATTACTCCACAGGGAGGGTTGATGCTGGAATAAATAGCATAAAAAAGGGGGTTGGACGGATTGTACAATGGAATGGGAAGTCCGGCGCCGAGTTGTTCACCGGAAACGATCAATCTTCTGTCACTACACTTTTGATCGGCGAGCAGTTCTGGGGATATAATCATCTTCCCTAAGCTTGTACAGGGAAAAAGGGATGATTTAAAGCCATAGATACGAGCCCTTTCTTCCCATCCCATCTTCTGGGGATCCACTAACTTGTAAGGTACTGCCTCAGTGACGATAGCGCTTGAAGTACTTGCAGAAACATCGGCGGCAGCCTGCGACAGAAAAGAAAGTTTAAAAGACAGGAGAACAGAGATCAAACCAAAGCAATGGCAAGAAATCGAAATACTTACCATGATCTCCGAGAGACAAAGGGCAGAGAGAACTAAATCGCTTCTGGGAAAAATGCAGAACAGAGAGAGAAGAGAAGGAAGAAGAAGTGACAAGATGAGTTTAAATAGAGAGAGAGTTAAAACTTACACGGCAGGTGGAAGGTCAAAGAAAAATAAAGGTTTCGAAAGGCACGCGAAGGTACATGTGTCAGTCAGAAATTAAGACGAGGACACGTGTCGAAGAAGGCGGAACGCCAAGAGTTTTCCTTTCCAAACCCCTTCGATCTTTGGATAAGAAAAGAGGCAAACTGTAGGGGGAAAAAACCCCTCGGACCACGTGTCTCGCATCCAGGAAG